>VDFB02121324.1:0-56845 GCA_007258455.2 Sequoia sempervirens
ATGGAGCACCAGTTTGAGTCCAATTTAACAAAAAAAAAATTATTTTAAAAACTTGAAGTTTCAATAACTCCTACTAATGTAAATAACATTTTTTTTAAATATAAAAATACCCCTTTGTAGATCCATAAGTGTAGTTTTCAAAAATATATTTATTTTAATAGTTTAATTATTATTTATATTTTATTTTTTATTTTACTAAAAAGTAGGTTATCAACACAAAATATTAGGTTGATTACCATGCCAAGGAAAAATACTAAAACTTATTTTTGAAAAAAATATGATGCACTAGATAAAAGAATCTATTTCAAGATGGTATAATTTTTTTCCATTTTAGATAAATATTTAATACGAAAGTTGATGTCTGATGGAAACAACTTTTTTTTATTCACACACATTTTAATATTTATTTAAATATATATTTATCAAAATTGGCAAAAATATATCCATGTTATAAATACACACAAAAAATTTGAAAAATAAAATAAAATTAAAATTTACTATTATAAAAAAAGTTTGACATCTCATGTAACTTCATTTTTTAGCATTTTATCGAAAACTAAATTATAGTGCTAATTTATTAAAAACTAGTTTAAAATATTTTTTATTTTTATTTTTTAAAATAAAAATATAAAATATAATAAAAATTACACGTTTTACTAGTTTATATCATTTCAAAATTCAGAACATATATGCCACTTTTAGTGATCTGCTCTTAAAAGTTGGATCAAGCTATTATTGTTTCCTTTATAAAGTGTGACACAACTTTGTGGTTTTACCCAGGCGTGGTCTAGCATTTGGGTTGACATTATATATTATGGAAAATAAAAATTTGTACATAGTTATGTCTTGTTATGTCTTGTTATTTTTGGCTAGCCATTTTTTTTCTCTTTCAATTTCTTTATTAGAAGATTTGTAGTGTATGGTATATTTTTATGGATCTAATGTACTCTAGCATAGTTCCTAGGTCTTAACTAGGTTTACTATAAAGAGAAAGAAAAAAATACTAGGGAATTAGAAATTTTTTTAAAAGATTCACTAGAAGAAGAAAAAACTAGATTTACATTCATGTTGAGTTGTAGAATTATCTGATGCCATTTTTAATTCCATGTAATAGTCTAAGGATTTTATTAGCATAATTACAGTAAGTTATGGTATATTTAGACACTCCAAATCCTATAAGGAAGCAAGGTATGTAGAAATATATTCCTACCATAATCTTGGAGGGAGTGATGCATAATAATAAAATTATTATTATAATCCAAAATTATGACAAAAAGTAGAGAAACACATTCATACACTCTTAAACAATGATATCATAACATCATAATTTACGTGGAAAAAAAAACCACACTCCAAAACTTGCACAATGTATTTGCAAGTCTAAAACATGATTACATCACACTTACAATGCAAGTCTTTGTAGGACTATTTCACCAAAAAATAGTCTTGGAATAAGTTTGGTAGCATTCTAACAACACGTGTGTACTTGCAAATTATTATCTAAAGACACTTCCTCAATTACTAATTTATAGACAAATGAATAAGTTGGGAAACTAAAATGGTTTTCAAAATCTTACAAACCTCCCCAAAGGTGGTTCCCAACATGGGCACAATTTCCAAAGCCACCCATGAATATTCCATGTCACCTACTAAAAATAGTAAATCAATAAGTCATGTCTTGGTTTGACCCACTTAACATGGGAGCCCACATTTTCATATCCATTTATCTCAAGATAAGAATCATATAAAAATAATAAATCCTGTCGTGGCTAGTCAAGATTCTAAAGTAACTCAAGTAGTCAAGATTCTTAAATTTGTGCATGCACATGCCACTCTAACCCTTCCACCTCACTCTTTGACCAATCTTCCTATTGGATCCTCACACATGTGGGAGATCCTCTTCCCCATAAAGCCACCCTACACTTTCCTCTTTTCTCCACTTATCATATTTCTAAGCCTACTCTTCTTACAATTTGACACTTATGTTTCCACTTGTCATCTCCATGGTCTTCCCAATGTGTGCTCACACATGTGTGAGCACATCTTACTCTCTTCTGAGTGTCATTTTCACATGCTTCCACCTTGTGACACTTGTCACAAGGCTAGGGCTTCTCATTCTCCTTCAATCTTAACCACCAATCTCATAGTAAGATCTTGACTCTCCATTCCACCATCCAAAAATCTATAAATTATAGCCTTCATCCTCCATTATCATCACTTCATATACCTTAAACTTATGTTGCTAATTACATCATCTAAATCTCCACATTGCCAAGGTTATGATGTTTTGGAGAGCCATCCACACATCAAAGAGAAAATCAAGTGGCATGGCTACATCACTTTAGCTCAATCCAAGAAGGGAGAAAAGGTGTGAATTTTTGAAGTATATTTTTTTTTATATTAATTGGCTTCCATTTTATGTTTTATGCCTTTCACATTTTCCTGCACTTTAGGTAGTTTTGAAACCACCTTGAACCTCCACTAAATGATTGCTTCCTTGTGGCGAACATTGATAGTGCTAGAGCCTCCATTGGGAACTTAATGAAGTTTCAGAACCATATTAAATCTTCGCTACACATGAAGTATTTTCTATTTATCTTTGCCTTGCGAGATTTGGGAGCAAGGAGGAAGTTTGAACTAGGAACCCAAGCATGCAAGACTAGTGGGTGTTAGGAAGCGGGATGGAACATGGACTTGGAACCTAAGGTTCTAGAATCCTTGTTGGAGTTTGAAGCCAGCTTAGCACTATGGAGATCAAGAGTAAGGAGGAAATTAGAATTGAAACCTAAAGGTTCTAGGTTCTAACCTAGTTCTAGAGTTCAATATGGGAATAACAAGTATATGTCAGGGAGCAAACTTTGGAAGAAAATAGGGGTTTGGAAATTTAAGGTTTTGAGTTCTTGTTGGGGCTTAGGGTTTGAGAGGGAACCAATACAAAATTTGAGGAAGAGAAGGCATAGTGTGGGAGTGAATATAAATTTGGGACATTAGGTTCTAAGTTCCAATTGGGGTTTAGAGTCAGTGGGGATACTAATGAAATAATAAGCGAGAATTGGGACATAGAAGGGAGTGTAATATAAGAGCATATGCCTAGGTCCAAACTTCCAATTGAGACTTGAGATTCAAAAGGGAAAGTTGGAGAACTTTGTGAGGACGAAAGAGAGGTTGGAAAAAAAGGACCCAAACACACCTTAAGACACATTTCAACATAGAAGATCCAACTAAAAATTTCTCATAATGATTCTCAAAATAAAAATAAAAAATGGAATGATACATGAAATGACAAGAATAAACATTAAAAAGTCAAATAGAAAATAATATCTTTCCTTTATAGATATATATTATAATTCTATGAAAGTAATAGAAAATTAATCTATTCACGTTACTCATAATATCCACGCGAAATCTGCCCGCACGCCGTACGTATATTATAAAACAGAATTGCTTCTAGTGGGCTTAAATTTATTGTCAGAAATTAGAATATTGTATGGGACGGTGCACATGCAGTCCGACTTCTCTGGAATGAATTTGCACCTTACACGTTTGGTTATTTGAGCTCCTTTAAAAACACTAAATGAAAAACGTGGAAGACGATAGCCATATTCGCTTAGGGATAAGTTGGAAGTATTCCTTGTACAGCTGGCACTTCACTCACAGATATTTTTCTACTTTATTAGACCCAAGCAAGATAAATCACATGCACCCACTCGCCGTGTTGACAGAGCCACTAATTCATTGAATATTATGTTCCTTTTTCATATCGTGACGAGAATATAAAGACAAGCTTAATTTGTCCCTTCCAAATTACTCCAAAAATAATGAAGTCAGACGAGACGCGTTCAATAATTACATTTCTAACAGTGCACAGCTATTCTGCATAAATATTTGCATGGTGATCATCCAAAAGTTAAAATATTATTTACTTTTAAATAAATGTGAGTGGTTACAGTAAGAAGCATCATTGATCATGATTTGGTTGACATGTATATTAATAAAATTTAGGTCATCAGTTTTTAATCATATTTATTTTAAAAAGTTCTTTTGAAATATTTCAAATCACATAAATTTGATGCATAAGTTGTTGCAATCAATTTATATAACTTATTGCAAAGAGGTTGTGTAGATTATGATACAACACTTGATCATTATAGGAAGTTTTAGGTTTGAATCCTATTTTATTTATAAGTTTGAGATTATGATACAATAATTTTGGGTATAAATATTTGACAATCACATTTAAATCTTTATGTGAAAAAGGATAGAGTAAAATTGAGAGAATAATTTAAAAATTTGACAACTTACATTAAATAATACAATGAATGGGTAAAAGATTTGTCTTGAATTGAAACATTTGGTGTCTATTAAATCTAAGACATTAAAGCGAGTCTTCCCATTATTACTAGTTATCAAAGAAATTGATGCAGGAGAATTGGACATTCAAATCCACAAGCAATCTTACATCACACAAAAATATGTAATAAATGATGACCTAAAAGAATTTTAATTTTGTATGCATGTTTTTGAATAAATGGCATGTTTGGATGAATCATAAAAGAAAAGATATTCTAATTATCTTTGACAATAAAAAAACGTGCAGTGCATCTTTGACAACAACGCATTTCACTTTGGTAGCAACCTATGTAACTTATTAGTAGCACTGTCATCTTCAACAACAACCCATGCAACTTTTATAACATGATGAATTCAATTTAGGGACACTATAAATTTGGCAGCAACTAGGATGACTTTGACAATAGTGAAAGAATAAATATTGGCAAACATGGTTCATGGTGACAAGGTCCCAAAGGATACCTAGTATTGAATTTTGTTTCTAGGTCATCTTCTTTTAAGCCTTCAATTGTCAACAAAGATCACATGGTTTTTCTTGGTATTCGACAAATAATTTATCAAATACTTGGTAGTCATAAAAGATTCGTCATGAGTTTATTTTGAAATCAAGAAAGATAAGTGAGGGGTTTTAAATTAACATATACATAGAGTTTTAATAGCTTTCAAAGGAGCCAAATCTATTAGAGAAATTGACCAATATGAGCTTAAATGATTATTTTCTCTATCAATTAGTTATGGTCCATTTAGGGCCAATGCACTGACTCCAAATACTTGCATACATAATGTCATGGATAGAATGTGTGAGTAAGTCATTTTGAAAAAAGAATGTCTGAATTCATGTTTAGAAGAGAATATACAAATAAGAAAGAAAAATAGTAGAAGAAGAGATCAACCATCTAAAGCAAGAGAGATGTTGGGGAATCTAATTGATAGTGGGTTGACAATCTACTAGGTTAGACATAAGTGGAAATGATAGAGTGAGTTGGAAGGATCTTGCAAGGGATGATAAAGTGACAAGGTTGAATATTTGCATAAAGATGACCATTGGGGATTATTAATCCTTGAAGTCACATAGATGGTTGATACCTAAACATATTATCATCTTCAAATTTTTGAAGGAGTGTCATATGACTTATTCATTAGGAGAGCATTGGGGAAAATGACAAAAGGAGGGGAAATTGAAGGAGATAATGAAAAAGGCTTTAAGGTTAAAGGGAAATTATGGAAGTAGAGGGTGTCAAGAGAAGAAATGATTGAGGATTTCATGGCCTTCATGGAGAGATAAATTAAGAAATCAAAATTGAGACTATGAATGGTCCACATTTGGGAACTCACTAAGGAAGTTTATGAGGCTTCAAATGTTAGAATTTGATTAGACATGGCCAATATCCTACTAAAACCTAGGCATATATGATGTAAATGCAATATATTTGATATCATCAAAATTTTGAGACTTTTTTTTTCTTTTGAATAGTTTCAAAGCTAATCTATTGCATAATGACATTAGGGAAGACCTTGAGAACCAATCAAAAGTGTATCTTAATTTTTTTCTACAACATATTCATGTAACTAAGTAGTGACAAGAATTATTCAAACAAGCTATTAAAGAAATTGGGAAGGGATTGAAGTTAAATCCCCATTGTGATGTCATCCTTATTTTTTTATTGTTGTGATAAAGATAAGGATTTTGATGAAATAGTAGAAGTAGGTTCAAAGGGGAGGTATTGAAGCCTATTTAGTTTTCCTCAACGTCAAAAATATGGTGGTTTTGATATTTTTTAGCAATCAATAGAGTTTTTCTGAGATTTTGATATTTTGTTATGGGTCTTTGAATGATGGAATTTTTTTAGTTTTATTTTGGTAGGGGTGGTTTGGCCTTTGGGTTGACATTATATTTTGGCTAATAAAAATTATAGTTGATTATGTTTTGTTCTTTTTGGCTATCCAATTTGGTTGATGGCTCTTTGAACTTCTTTTTTGGTGGAATTTGTAGTGTATGTATATTTTCATGGACCTAGTGAGTAAAAGTAAAAGTTGTGTCACACTTTCATCCAACTTATCAGCACAAGTAGATTTAAGTATTTCTAACTAAAAATATATTTTGGGTAGACATATGATTTTGTAAGACTCATTCTAGCTAAGTTAGATATATCCACAACTTTTCCAACTAAAATTGTTGGCTAAATGCATATGTAGCACCACTTTGAGGCCAATTCACCAAAAAATAGATTTATTTGAAAAAATTGATGTTTCAACATTTTCCACTCATGCAAATAACATTTTTCTAAAATATAAAAATACCTTTTTGTAGATCCATAAGTCTAGTTTTTAAAAATATATGTATTTAAATAATAATTAAATTATTATTAATATTTTCTGTTTTTATTTATACTAATTTAGTAGGTTATTAGCACAAAATATTAGGTTGATTACAATGTGTCAAGGAAAAATAGTAAAACTTATTAAAAAAATTGAAAAAAACATGATGCACTAGGTAAAAGAATCTATTTCAAGAGGGTGTAATTTATTTTCCATTTTAGATAAATTGATAATATGAAAGTTGATGTTGAATGGAAACGACTATGTTTTAATACACACACATTTTAATATTTATTTAAAAATATATATTTATGAAAATTAGAAAAAATAGTATTCATGCACTGAAGTTTCAAGTTATAAATACACACAAAAAATTGAAGGAGAAAAAATAAAAATTACTATATAAAGGTTGATGTCTCATGTAACTTCACTTTTCAACATTTTTTTAGCAACTAAATTATATTGTCAATATATAAAAAACCATATTAAAATAATTTAAAATAAATAAAATAAAAGCATAAAATATACTAAAAAAAAATATTTTATTAGTTTACATCATTTCAAAATTCAAAACATATATGTCACTATTTAGTGATTCAAGTTTAAAAGTTGGATCAGTGTTGGTTGTTTATGTTAAAAAGTGTGACATAGCTTTGTACTTTTACCCTAGTGCACTCTATCATGGATCTTAGGTCCTAACTAAGTTTAGTATAAAGACAAAGAGAAAGAGTGAGAGAAAGATTGGGAAAATAAAAATCAAGATTTTTATCCATCTTGGGTTACATAAAATTATTTGATGTCATTTTTTTCTTCCATGTAAAAGTTTAGGGCCTTTCTTAGCATGATTATATGTTAAAAGTAGATGTAGATACTCCAAATATTATAAGGAAGCAAGATATGTGGAAATTTTTTTTGACACTTGTTAGGATAGATGACATTAACCTTGTACTCCTATGCCATTCATATGTCTCCATGTTCCTTGGAATGCATTTTAGGGGACATGGGAGAAATTCATTGAACATTGACATGTTGTAATTATATTTCAAAGAGATTATTTAATGTTGGTGGAGGTTACACACCATAATGGAAAAAGTCTCTCTCCTAGGCACCCACTTTGAGAATATGAAAGGTCATGAATGGGGCTCCCAATATTGGAGAAGAAATTTTCTTCTTCTCTTTATCACACTTTTTTCGAGCTCACAAATCTTGAGATAAGTGAAATTTTGTCACATTGTGACACTTTATTCTAACTAGCAAACATTGTGACAAGAAAATTGGCTTGAGCTTCTTTCCTTTCATAGCTCTCAAACTTAGAACTCGTTTTAGGGATTTAAACAACTTCATAGGTAAACAAAAAATCAATTATTTCCTAATTTTCCATGCCTTAGCATGCCAAAAATAAGAAATGGGAAAATATCGCCTCCAAATTAGAATTGTAGGAAAGGGGATATTACATTCTAATTTAAACCTAGTTGGAGAGGAGAGAGAGTGCATTGGTGCACCCTATCTCTTTGTTTATTTGTTTGGGGTTAGGATTTATCCCCTTATTTAGCCCTCCTTGTTTCAAGAGGTTTAGTTTACTAGTGATGTTAGTCTTAACTTGTATTGAGCATGTTTAATCAAGTGGTTTCAATCATTGTCTTTAATATTTTGATCAAGTAAACATGTTCCCTTATGTGTTGGTTAGTAGAGAGATGAGTGGAGTTCCCTCCACTACTTGGTAGTCATATTCCTCTAACATGAATAAAAAGGTAGAAAATCAAGTCGCAGTAGATGAAGAAATCTAAAATGATAACTTGGTTATTTTATTGCACTTAGAAACCATGAAAATATACAATGGATGAGGTTGAATGTGTCACTATATCAATTTACATTTAGAAAGAAATGTTCCTCAAACTTTATCTCATTGTCTCTTCTTGTTCATAATCCTTGTGATCAATGGGGGGATTATTTTCATGTGGTTGCCTTGTTTTTTCTTTCCTCATGAATACATTTGATATGAAAAACTAAGTGCTTTGGTTTGATTCATGTATATAAGGGCATTTTAAATAACCTTAGGATTTATGGCTTGTGAAGTGTCAAAATCTAATTGATTAGATGATGTGTTGTGAAAAGGGGTTGAGTTAGGTGGTCAAGGGTTGTTGAAGAGGGGGACATAAAATAAAAATAATTATGAAGTCATGGGTAGAAAAGAAATGAAGTTTAAATACCATTCAAAAAATACATGAAATGAAAAGAGAGTGGAGATGTGAGGAGAAGAGTGGATTTCATAGGCTTAAGGATACATTAGGGGTTAAAAGTATCAAAAAATATAGGTGAATGGGGAGAGAATAAAAGGCATATAGGTAGGTAGAAAAAAGTAATAATTCTAAGGGAATAAGGTGGGATTTAAATTTTGTTATTTATGTATTTTGATAATTTGAGGTGGTTGCAATCAATCGACCTTAAAATGACATCGATCATGTCTTAACAATGCATATCAATGTTATATGTATATATGTAACTAAAAAAGTAAGAAGATGACCACGTATCCATTCAAACAATCAAACAAATACTCCACTTATTAAAAAAAAAAATTATAATATTATAATTGATACTAATAATCTATATAAGTTTAGCCAGAATAACAAAATTTTATGTAACCTGATGATATTTGACTTCTGAATCGAGATTAGTAATATTGTGTTTTAGATAACAAGGATCAACCTGGTGAAACAAAATGGTGGAACTGAGAACCAGGCTGGAGGAACAGGGAAATGGATTTCAAAGGAACGCATCGAGGAGACCTTGAAGTAACGATGGACAGTGGGAGAGACAAGAAGATCGAGGTGCCCGGGAAAGGAAATGGTGGGGAGATGAAATGGAGTGGGTGGAACCAATGGAAGTTTTTAGGGATAAAATAAAGAATGGATGGAGGGCGTACGATAAGCCTGGTTCTTGGGAGTAGATTGGCTATTGCAGATCATAGTGGGTGTGGGAGAAAGGGCAGTGGGTTGACAAATGCCACCCTTTAAATGATGAAAGGTAGAGGGAGTTCAGAGTCAGGCCAAAACAACGAATGAGGTATATCTCTAGTGGCGGATGGGCATTACATGAGGCTGCTTGGGCGAAGAAGTTTGGCAGACAAGAGCTGCCATGGATCCACCCGTTCTGATATGGTTATGCCGGAAAGTGGTGGGGGAGAGGAAGGGGAGGTGGAAAACCTCTAGAGACTAAAGCATTTCGAAGGAAGAAACCTGGGCGGGTTAGGGAAGAGCAGAGGACGTGTAGAGAAGAGAAAGGGCAATGGCGTCACAGGGAACTGGGCGTGGGTGATCAGGAAATGAATCTAAACCCAAACAAAGACAAGGGAGAGGAGGTGCTGCAAATGGACGCTTCAAAGAAAGGAGGCTCAGTAACTGGTTTGTCTTTGACTGAATCTACTTTTACAGTCTCTTTGTCAATAGATTTAGTTAAGGAAAACCGGATTATACTAGAAGATAGAGGTCTATTTTTGAAGTGGGGTGGGGGTTGTTCAAAGAATCTAAAAGAAATAAAAAACTGGTGTAGTATCAAATGGGGAAATAAAAATGTGGTCAGGGCACTACAAAATAATTTTTATCTGGTAACTTTCCCTACTCAAATGGACAAAAATAAGGTTAGAAACTCAGGGCCCTACTTTATGGATGGATCAGAAGTGCATTTTTTTTATTGGAATCCAAATTTTAACCCTTGGAAACAGGAAATTGAGGAAACCTCTACATGGATAAGATTATATAATCTCCCTTTCGAATACTGGGCAGCAAATATGCTTAAGGTTATAGGAAGGAAATTAGGGAAATTTAAATTCTTGGACAAAGCACAGGAGGATAGTATGTGTGGTACATACTTCAGATTGTGCATTGTAGTTGCGAAAGGGGTGTTGCTCCCAACAGAAATTGAGTTAAAAACAGACAGGGGAATATGGAGGCAGGAAATTGTGAGGGAGGACAAGCTGTGTTTGTGTGTGAAATGCAAATCAGTGGATCATGGTAAAGAAAATTGCTCAGTATGGGTAGTAAGTAATGTCCAGACTCAATATGTATGACAAAGTGAGGGATAAGTGTAAAGGTAAATTTGATGGAAATCCATTGGGACTTCCACTCACTAAAATGGAGAAAGAACTGGTAGATTCTGTATGGCCACCAAGTATAGACAACAGCGAAGGTGGAGAGAAGGACAACATATGTAGAAATACACATTGTAAGGAGATTCTGGAAGAGATCCAAACTGTGCAAGAAGCCCCACTAGAAAAGGCCTTTGTTTTGTGGAAGGAAGGTCAAAACATGGAGAGCCTTTCACCTTTAATAGATAGAGAAGATTTGAGTATGATAGCAGAAGGGGATGTTGAGCAACAGCTGGTTTTAGAAATAGAAAAGACAGCAGGGGACCCAGTTTTAGAAGGGATGGATGTTGATGAGTTCACAGAAAATCAGGAAATAGGAAGTCAGGATTCTAAGTTAGATATGGATGAGAACTATGAGGATTCTCAGGCTACTACAGTGGAAGAAAGAGGAATTGAACAAATACAATTGGCACACAAAACCCCCAAAATGAGGTCTGCCAAACAAAAAGGTCGTAAATCAAACAAAGAAAAACTTTCGATGGCAGGGCATGCCAAAGGACAAACTAAGCTGAGTCAAACAATTTTACGAAGCGGGAAGGAGTTGCCCCTTCCCGAGGAGACATGAGGGTTGTTAGTTGGAATGCTAGGGGCTTAAATGCCCCTAGCAAATGGCGTCATTTCAGGTGTCAAATAGATACTAGTAGGCCAGATATAGTTTTTATTCAAGAGACAAAATGGTGCAAGGAAGAGCAAGAGAATAGGATGAGGTTTTGGAGAGGCTAGGAAGGTGTTTTTGTGGAAGCGAAAGGAGCTTCATGAGGCTTAGGCGTAATATGGAACCCTGATAAGATAAGTTGTACTCTTATATCAGCAAATAGGAATTGGTTGTTGTTTTCGGTGAGGTATTTTCATGGTAACTTGGAGGTGAAAATGATAAATGTCTATGGGCCAGTAACTACAGCAGCAAAAAGAGACATTTGGGGGTTGTTAACGAATACATTGAAACAAATGAAGAATGAGCGGGTCTTACTAGGCGGGGATTTCAATGCTATGTTGAAATAGCACAGAAAAACAAGGAGGCTCAAGTACTTTAACAAGGGTACAAAAGGATTTCCAGGAATTTGTGGATGGTAACGAGTTAAGGGAAGTCCAGGCAAAAAATGATGTTTTCACTTGGACCAACAGAAGAATAGGCCAGTATGGTATTGCTGAGAAGTTAGACAGATTTTTGTTATCTGGGGATTGGAGTCAGACAACAAACATGATAGAAGCCTCAATTTTAGCCTTCAGTGGATCAAATCATTTTCCAATCCAGCTGACATTCACACAAGAGGATTTCAAAGGAGGCTCTCCTTTTCATTTTGAAAAAATGTGGATTCGGGATCCGGATTTATATGAGAGGATCTCACAGTGGTGGAAAGAATTTCAGGCTGGTAAGCAATCCTGTCTGTTCACTTTTCATAAAAAGCTTTCCTATATCAAAACCAAACTATGGTTATGGAATAAGGAGCATTTTAAGAATATCTTTGAAGAGAGTGATAAGATAGAGGCCGAGTTAAGGAGACTTAATGAAAAAATAATTGTAAGAGGCATGGGAATGGAAGAATACACGAAAGAGAAAGAGCTGAAGGTTGAACAATCAGAAATTTTGGCCAGATTGGAATGTCATTGGAGGTAGAAATCAAGGGAATTGTGGCTAGATGAGGGTGATAGAAACACAAAATATTTTCACAATACTACCCTAGTTAATCGAGGCAGAAATAGAATTGGTGAATTGTAGCGGGAAGATGGTACAGTTATTCAAAATGGGGATGAGATAAGTCAGGAAGCTGTCAGATTTTTTGAAACTCTTTTTACAAAAGATGACCAGCAGCAGGGGGAGGAGTGGAATACGTTCCTTGGGAGGATCCCAAGTGTAGTAACAGAGGATGATAACAAGGAGTTGTTAAATTCAATCAGTATAGAGGAGGAAAAGAAAGCCACGTTTCAATTAGGGGCAGAAAAAGCACCAGGGCTAGATGACTTCTCGACTTTCTTTTTCCAAAAATTCTGGGAAATAATTAAGGATGATTTGGTAAAGGCGGTGGAAGAGTCAAGAAGAAAGATTAAAATTTTGGGAGCAATCAATCACACTTTTATTGCGCTAATCCCCAAGAAAAAGGAAGCTAAAGCTATGGGGGACTATAGACCAATTTCATTATGTAACACCCTATATAAAATTATTGCAAAAACAATAGCAAATAGACTGAAATTGGTGATAGACAAGTTGATCTCCGAGGAGAAAAGTGGATTTATTGCGGGAAGGTCTATTGTAGAAGGCATAATAGTTTCTCATGAGACCATACATACAGCCAGAAAAATCAGAATTCCAAGTATGATACTAAAATTGGATATCTTAAAAGCATATGATCGTGTGGACAGACAATTCCTGACTGAGATGTTGATCAAGTTTGGTTTTGATATGAAATGGGTGGATTGGATTAAGTGTTGTATAAGTTCTCCAAAATTTTCTATTTTGGTTAATGGGGTGTCAGAGGGTTTCTTTAACTCCTCACGAGGTATCAGACAAGGGGATCCCTTATCCCCTTTCTTATTCATCATCATGGCAGAGGCACTAGGAAGAAGTATTAGTCAGGCAAGGCTGGAAGGTTCATGGAAAGGAATTGAAGTCAATCCTGGGGTGGAGCCAAGTACACACCAGCAGTTTGTAGACGATACAATTCTGTTTGGACAAGCGACAAGAACAGAGGCAAGACAAATTAGGAGTCTTTTGGATGAGTATAGTAAAGCTACGGGGCAGTTTATTAATTGGAGAAAGTCAGAAGTATATTTCCTTAATGTTCAACCGAGCTTACAAAGGGATCTTTCCAGAATCTTGGGGGTAAGAGCAGCTGGCCTACCAGGGAGATTTCTTGGCATGCCATTGTTTGGTGGAGCCAATAAGAAGAGCTTCTAGGATAAACTAGTTGACAGCTGCAAGAAGAAGATGGAATTATGGCAGCAATTCCAATCTACTCTATGGCCTGTTTGAAACTACCGGCCAGCATTGATGACCAACTCAATCAAATCATGCAGAAGTTCTTTTGGAATGGGCCGAATGATACAAATAAGGTCCCTCTATTAGCATGGGATAAGATTTGTAGGCCACATAAGGTGGGTGGTGCTGACATAAGGAAAACAAAATACATGAATTTAGCAATGGGAGGGTGAAGCCACAATAGTGGTTTACAATTGAAGTGAGGAAGGAAATCTCACAAAAAATGAATGCATGGAGAAAAACTTGATTTTAGGGGTTCGTACAAACCTATTGGTTCGACCGAATCCATTAGGGGTTCGCTAGAACCTGGGTTCGGGCGAACCCTTTTAATGCTTTCTTGCCAAAAATGCCAACAAAACCCCTTATAAAAGGGGGGTTCGAATGAATCAGGGTTCGAATGAACCCTAGTTCGAGCGAACCTCTATGGGTTCGCTCGAACCCCTAAGGGTTCATTCGAACCCCCGTTATTCCTCATCCCCCCTTGAGACACAAAAAAAACCCTGAATTTTGCCACTTCGGAGCTCAGGTTGAGGATGAAAATGGATGAATCTTCACAAACCCAACTGGAAACAGGTAGTCCTCGGAATTATCTATCCAATGAATATAATTTTAATATGTTTTGGTTTTATTATGTATTTGTTTTTTTAGTTTTATTAAAAATAGGTTTTTCATCGAAAATGAAGGTCTCTGTTCTGCACATATGGAAAAATAGAAAATTATTTTTTTTTTGAAAAATATGAGTGCACCAGATATTGAAGTCCTTGGTCCAAAAAAAAAAAGAATTTCGATATACAAAAAAAAAGTTATGCATTATACAATCGTGCTATGTCTGAATTGTAATTGGTTTGACGTCGAAACTTTATTAAAGAAAAAATATTCAATAAAAAATTGTCTAACTAAGTGGAAGCACTAGATATTAGAGTTATGAATCTAAATTGAAAAGAATTAGAATTTTATCTTTCATGGAAAAAAAGTTATGCGTTATACGGTGTGCGTCACTTTTTAAAAATGCTGTTTTTTGAAAAAAATCAGTTTTCGTGGGAGATGGAAAAAGAAGTGCAATTTGATTCCAAAAATTTTGAAAAAAATATTTTTAGAATCTACAGAGAAATTGTGATGAGACTCTAGTTTGCATCATCTTGAAATTCTTCACGGTTTAGCTGCTATAGGTGCCCAAATATGAATATTTAGTTAAAAATAATAATTTCAGTGTCCAGTTTGGCCAAAAATTGTAAACCACTATTGTGGGATCATCGGGAGCGAAATTAGCTTGGATGATGTATAAAGGAAATCAGAAATGGGTTAGAATATTGAGGAGGAAATGTCTTGATTCAGATGATCCTGTTAGTATAATGAAAGTCTTTAATCCACCACGAGGGTCAGCAATATGGAATTTTATATGTGAGAGCAAAAATATTTTAACCAAACATATCACTTGGGAAGTTCATGATGGGCAAAGTGCCTCATTCTGGTTAGATTCCTAGGATGGGTACGGGAAATTGTGTAATAAGCCACAATTGGATGAAATAAAGGAAGAAACAACCAAAAAATGGGGGTCCAAAGTCTGCAACTATGGAATCGAGTCACAATAAACGGGATGAGCAAGTGGATTTGGAAGGATTTTAGTGATATCAATGCCCCGTTGGAACAAAAGAATACCTTAAAAGAAATTCTCAAGGAGAGAATTATTCTGGATGTGGAAAGTAAGGATGTTTTGAGGTGGTGTGCATCAGCAGATGGATAGTATAAGGTTAAGATAGGATACAAGTTAAGAGAGAATGCAGAGTCAGATCATGGCTGGCCAACCCCTCTATTTTGGGGAAAGGATGTACTGCCTAAAGCAGGGGTTTTCTCATGGCTGGCATTTCAGAATAAAATTCTCACGCAGGATAGATTGGAGAAAATGGGCTTCAGAGGACCTAATAGGTGTATTTTGTGCAAACAAAATGCGGAAAATGTGGATCATCTGCTGCTCTTATGTCCATATGCTAAGTGCTGCTGGAAATACATTATTAGACAACTTGGGTTGCAGACTCCCTTTCCTCAAAGTTTGGCAGATTGGCTGCGTGCATGGCCAAGTAAGAACGTTAAGGGTGTATTTAGTGGTATCTGGCAAATTTTGCCGTCCATAGTATGCTGGGAACTATGGAAGGAAAGAAATCGAAGAGTTTTTCAAGATCAAGCTATGGCGAGGGAATTGTTAGTGAAGAGAATTGAAGGATCAATTGTGGAGGTAGTTAATGTGGCTGCTAGAAAAAGATCATTCTCAAAAAATATATTCACAAGCAGGGATATTGAATTAACGAACAGGTTCCAAGGGTTGAGTATTCCAACAGTGACTGGGTCTCAGAGTTTAGGACATAAGGCTGAAGTAAGGAGGAGGACAGTGTGGCAAAATCCAAAGGAAGGGCGGATTAAAATAAATTTTGACAGGGCCTCTTGCGGCAACCTAGGAAGGGCAGGGATCGGGTGTGTGGCTAGGAACTCGGAAGGGGTAGTGATAAAAAAGAAAGCTCAGTTTATTGGCCAGGCATCAAGTAATGAGGCTGAGTTCAGAGCTACTTTTTGTAGGCTGGAAATGGGAATGGCCTTGTGTGCATCTAAGCTCCACTTGGAGGGTGATTCACTGATAACAGTAAATGCGATCAGAGCTAATTTTACACCTAACTGGCAATTACAGAGATGGTTGTGTCCTATCTCAAAGATTATCTCTACCTTCTCTGAGTTCCGGATCAGTCACATCTATCGGGAAGGCAACTCCTTGGCGGATGAATTCGCAAAAGCGGCGGTAGCAGGAAGTGAGGTCGGCCAAGGATAGTGATACGCTTAGAAGTCCAAGTGCTTGGTGCGGTTGGAATGGAGTATGAGATGCTAAGGCGAACCTGTGGGAGTCGTGGTAAGAAGCCGTCTGAGTTTTAACGTATCTAGAGTGATGCCAGATTTAATGCTTTTGCTATAAAGCGGTGGTATATATGAATAAAATCGACCCAACTGGAGAAGAAACTTCTGTTCGGTTTCTGGTTTAGCAGAAGGGGTGTTAAAAAAAGGGAAAAATTCATGTAACAAGTGCAGGAAAAGCATTTTAGATGAACACAAATGGACTGTAAGTGGTGGGAGTAATGTGAGGGGGTAGAGTCAGATTTTTTGTACACACTAATGTAATGGTTTTTGTGCTTTAATAAAAAGGACGCTGGTCATATCCAGTGATTAATTTACCAAAAAAAAAAATTCTATATAAGTTTGACTAAAACCTATTTAAAGAAAATTGCTTAACCATGCATGGGTATAGACGTAATCATTACATATTGAAATGCGGTTTGCTAGTTTAATCATTGCAGACGTAATCATTACAGACGTGATCAGAGTCCTGTAAATGACATAAAAGAAATCCATGGACGTACATCCCGTCGTTTCACAGAAACATCCTCCGTGAGTAGATCGATATAAAGACAAATGGGCAATAAAATAGGAGCACGTTCACCAGTTGAGCATTTGATGTCCATCCCACGTTTCTGCATCCAAAGATATTTTAAAAACTAAACCAGTGTGAACATATATCTCATGTCGTACGCGGAACGAAGTGAAACATTCATTATCTCTTGATCCACGCGTCGTGTGGATTGCTCCCTACTTTTTTGACTTTGAAATTCACCCAGCCGCCTTATCGATCCCCACACGACTGACCGCTTAAATACATTTCCCTATAAATGAATAACCGTGCGCTTGCTTGGATTAACAAATTCCTTTCCTTGCTGTCCTCTTGCTCACAAAATTCACAGGAAAAATCGACGTCTTCAACTTGGTATTCGATATGGGGCAATTGATTTCCTGCTCAAAGCTGCCCAACGTGAACGAGAGCAACGGAAGAACAATCAGAATAATAGATTCTAGCGGTTTTGTGAAGGAATACCTCCCTCCAATTGTTGCAAACGACATCTTGGTCGATTATCCCAATCATTTTATCTGCAACGCCAATGATCTGCAGGCCTGTAATCCCAACCCTATGATGCCACAACAGAAGCTTCTGCAGGGTAATGTTTATTTTGTCCTTCATTTGACTGCCCAGAAATTAAAGGGTGATGATGAGCAGACGATACTGGGGATTTGTGATACTCCCAAATTGCAGATGGATTACATTAATCTTCTTCTCACCAAAAGCAAAAGCAGGTCTTGGCGACCTCATTTGGGTACCATTGATGAGAGCTCCTTCCTATTTTGACCTTTTGGTGGCTTTTGTATATATGTACACCGCCTTCTTTTGACAATCAAAAATTCTTTTATTTCATAACAACTCGTGTTATTTGTTTTGGCAATTATTATGGGAGCTTTCTCCTCTTTCAATCACGAGTCTGCAATGAAGATTTCGACCAGAAAACTAAAATGGAAGTATAATTAAACAAAAACTTCCACGGGTTGCATAATAATAGATTTTGTTATTTTTTTTAAATTGTTGCTTTAGATCGGTAGAAATTTAGTGTTGGCTCTGGTTTGAATCCCAGAGCTGCAAGTCCAAACAAAAATCATATTCTCCGGTTTTGAAACTTTGAAAAGTAGTTTGGAATACTTTTTACAGCAAGAAACGTGTTGTAGAGAAACAAATGCAAGCGAATAAACCCAATGAATGACACCATGCACAAAAAACCAAAAAAATATCTGATTGGCGGCAGCTTTCTATCTTCACAGGGAGGATAGTAGCTGTTGTCCATACAAATTTGTACGTATCATCATTTATTTATATTATATATAATTGATCAAAAATATGTTATTACTTTTATAGGTATTATTGAGCGTGTAGAACAATTGATTAATGTCGTGTTAAAAAATATAATTCACTAGTTTCAATTATATTTATTTGTATAATTTCAAAAATAAAGTTGATGATTTGGACATGCATGCAATTTGAATATTTGGACTTATTATATTCGGGATCCATCTTTAAAGTAATATCTTATCATGTGCATGCATATTGGATATTTTTTAAATAACCAAAATGCGATCCATTATATCACTTCAGTATTAGACAAAAGGGGATAATTTCATTAATATGATATAGGTAGGTATTGGGGGTTGGAAAGCATGTACAAAAGGTGGGTGAGGTGTTTATAAATGGTGCTATAAATTCTCTATAGATCACTTTACATAGGTCAATCAAACAATGTCATTCATTATGTTGGTCTGGGCTTGCCAAGTCATGAAACTATCATTTTTACCTCACATAGTCTTGTATTATTCATGACCTCATAATCCATAGGTCACTTTCTTAGTACCAACTAATACAATCAATAAAAGAAACAATGATGACACTAAGGTCATGTAGGTTTAGTACAATCCTATCCAAGTTTCCTAAAACTAGTTATTAGATGTCTTTTAATAATGCCATGACCTACCCAAAAGAATCACGACACTGTCTATCCAGCCCCAAAAATGCACCGGGGCATGGATGCTATGGCATGCCTACATACATAGTACGAATACCTGCCACCCCCTAGTGCCGTGCCTCTCCAGTGCGTATTTTCCGTGCAAAATAACTGGCAGCAAAAACAAAAAAATAGGTGACGTAATACATAATAAATGCAAATTTTAACTGTTTCTGGTCTCCGTGCATTAGCACGTCCGTAGCATCGCTGACAACAAGTTGTCATGTCTGCCCAGTGAAAGGGATAAATCATTTTTCCCTGTGGTTGCGATTAAACAATTCAACCAAACATTAATATAATACTAATATATTATGATATTTTTTTATTGTTTTTTAAATCTTTATAATATTATGATATTATTTATATAATATAAACACTAATATTATAATATTATTTTAACATTATGATACAAATAATATTATGATATTATTTATTAACATTTAATATTATATTATATTATTATAAATAATATCATAATATTATAAAGATTTTCTCGTCTTTAAATGTAAATTCTTATTTTATGCTTTCCACCGTTATGCTCCAAGGAAGAGCATAAATGGAAGTTATTTAAAAAATATAAGATTATATTTTTTTATTAAACATAACATTTTATTTATTTTATTTCTTCATTTAAAATTTTCAATATTTAAATAAAATTTTAAAATTTAATTTTAATGTAAAATACATAAAAATATTTAGTATAGAGATATTTAAATTTTTAAAACATTTGTTTCTATTAAATTAATTTAAATATTAAAATTTTGATATCTTTAATATTAAGTAATATTAGAAATATTGATAAAAATAAGTTTTTATTTATAATTTTTAAATTTGATTAGTTAAGACAACTATGATGTTCAAATTTTTAGAACCAAATTTTAAATATTTAATATATAGTATTTTAGGTAAATGTTAAAATTTTTAAAAAAAAAATATAAAATGAATATAATATTTGTTTAATTTTTTAAAATATAATAGAAAATAAAAATATTTAAATTTAATATAAAATATTAGAATCTTTTAAAAACTATTTCTATTAATTTAATTTAAATATTGAGATGCAATGTATTTAATATAATTTGATATTATAACTTTTGATAAAAATAAATAAAAAAATAATTTCTAAACTTTTAATTTGAAAGATAATAAATCAAGAAATATTATTATTTAGTTAATGCTCGGTTCAATGAAAGTTATAATAAATATTATAATATATTATAATAATATTATAATATATTATAATAATATTATAATATATTATAATAATATTATAATATATTATAATATTATTATAATATATTATAATAATATTATAATATATTATAATAATATTATAATATATTATAATATTGTATTATATTATAATATTATATTATATTATTATAAATAATATCATAATATTATAAAGATTTTCTCACCCTTAAACTTTGTTGTGAAGGAAGAGTATAAATGAAAGTTATTTAAAAAATATAATATTATATTTTATTTTTATTTTTTATTAAACATAATATTATATTTATTTTATTTCTTCTGTGTAAAACTTTCAATATTTAAATATATTTTTAAAATTATAAAAAATACTTAA
This sequence comes from Sequoia sempervirens, assembly GCA_007258455.2. Classification (NCBI taxonomy): domain Eukaryota; kingdom Viridiplantae; phylum Streptophyta; class Pinopsida; order Cupressales; family Cupressaceae; genus Sequoia; species Sequoia sempervirens. Next base: position 20,793 of record VDFB02121324.1, read on the forward strand.
ATTATTAATAAAATTTAATTAAAAATGAAAAAAATATATTAATGTAAAATACATAAAAAATATTTAGTATAAAAATATTTAAATTTTAAAAAAAATATTTCTATTAAATTAATTTAAATATTAATTTTTTTGACATCTTGAATATAAATTAATATTAAAATTTTTCATAAAAATAACTTTTTATTTATAATTTTTAAATTTGATTACTTAACACAATTAAACTATGTTTAAATTTTAGAAGAAAATCTTAAATATTTAATATACAACATTTTAGGTAAATCTTTAAATTTTAAACTTTTTTAATATAAAATGAAAATAAAAATTCTTTCAATATAATGTTTATTTAAATAAAATTTTAAATCTTTAATGTATAAGATTTTAGGTAAATGTTTTAATTTTTAACTTTTCTTAATATAAATTCTTTGAATAAAATGACAATTTTTTTTAAAATGCATTCAAAATATTTCAAATAAAAAAAATCTAAAGAAAATAAAATTTAAATATTTCAAAGATTACAAGACTAACATAATATAGTTATTTTAAATACATCTATCTAAAAATATATCAATATTAAATTATTATGTTTATTCAAGCGTTTACATTGTTAATACTATTGCAATGAGTCAATTAGTTATGACATTTTTACACAATATTTCTTGATTTATTATCTTTCAAATTAAAAGTTTAGAAATTATTTTTTTATTTATTTTTATCAAAAGTTATAATATCAAATTATATTAAATACATCGCATCTCAATATTTAAATTAAATTAATAGAAATAGTTTTTAAAAGATTCTAATATTTTATATTAAATTTAAATATTTTTATTTTCTATTATATTTTAAAAAATTAAACAAATATTATATTCATTTTATATATATATTTTTAAAATTTTAACATTTACCTAAAATCCTATATATTAAATATTTAAAATTTGGTTCTAAAAATTTGAACATCATAGTTGTCTTAACTAATCAAATTTAAAAATTATAAATAAAAACTTATTTTTATCAATATTTCTAATATTACTTAATATTAAAGATATCAAAATTTTAATATTTAAATTAATTTAATAGAAACAAATGTTTTAAAAATTTAAATATCTCTATACTAAATATTTTTATGTATTTTACATTAAAATTAAATTTTAAATTGTTATTAAATTCTTATTAATATTTTAAATTTTTTAATAATTTTAAAATTTTATTTAAATATTGAAAATTTTAAATGAAGAAATAAAATAAATAAAATGTTATGTTTAATAAAAAAATATAATCTTATATTTTTTAAATAACTTCCATTTATGCTCTTCCTTGGAGCATAACGGTGGAAAGCATAAAATAAGAATTTACATTTAAAGACGAGAAAATCTTTATAATATTATGATATTATTTATAATAATATAATATAATATTAAATGTTAATAAATAATATCATAATATTATTTGTATCATAATGTTAAAATAATATTATAATATTAGTGTTTATATTATATAAATAATATCATAATATTATAAAGATTTAAAAAACAATAAAAAAATATCATAATATATTAGTATTATATTAATGTTTGGTTGAATTGTTTAATCGCAGCCACAGGGAAAAATGATTTATCCCTTTCACTGGGCAGACATGACAACTTGCTGTCAGTGATGCTACGGACGTGCTAATGCACGGAGACCAGAAACAGTTAAAATTTGCATTTATTATGTATTACGTCACCTATTTTTTTGTTTTTGCTACCAGTTATTCTGCATGGAAAATACACACTGGAGAGGCACGGCACTGGGGGGTGGCAGGTATTCATACTATGTATGTAGGCATGCCATAGCATCCATGCCCCGGTGCATTTTCGGGTGGATAAACGCCAAGAGGGTCTAGGCTAAATATGGAAATTGTGAAGGTTGACAAAAAAGGTATGCTAAAGGTAGCAAGGGGTTTAGATTAAGGTTGTGCAAACAGGTGATTAAGAAAATTAATGGAAGATTAGAAGCAAGTTGGAAGATGTGGAGGATGTGACATTTAACCTTGATTAAAGGTGTGCACATCCTAATTATGGATTAATTAGACTAATCCAGATTAGAAGAAGTTTATGGAGGATGTGACAAGGAGAGAGAAAAAGAGGAATTTAAAATTGATTTAAATTCCAAAAGGCTAAATGACCAAATTAAATAAATTGATGTATTTATTTAATTTAGAGAAAGGATGAAAGGTAAAGTATTTAATTGTAAAATTAAATACTTTAGGAACCTTAGGGAAATGGGAAATATTAATTAAATAAGTAACTTGATTAATATGATGAAATAAACAGATGAAGTTGACAGGTTTGACCATATGGGAGTGGTCAAATTTGGATGTCTACATATATCACTATAGAAAAGACGTATACTAACCTCATATCTGTGGATCCCTCATGTGTTCATATTTTGTGTTGTTTGTTGCATTATATTTGGGGCCAACTCCTTATCATGCCGTAACTTTATTGAGAACATATCATTGGCATAGGTCTTTTCAAATAAGCTCTCATGACCTTATCACATAGCATTTATCATTTTTATACCTTAAAAAAATTGCTCACAACAAGGCGTTTAGAAATTACTTTACGGTGGGGCCATACATTGGAGTTTTTAATTCATTTTTTTCACATACGTTGGACTTAGTGATGCGTTGACATTGGCTTTTTTTTCTTCACTTTGTTCACATACATTGAACTTAGTGATGTTTCGACATAGCATCTTGATCATTTTTTGTAACACCTTATTAGAGTTATCAAGGAGCATAATTCTTGGTATGACTGTCAATGGGTACACACCTAGTGAATATTAGACTTCACTAGACCTTGTGTGTTTCTTATTTTTCTACTTTGTCTTGGAGGCTTACCTAATGAATATCAAACTTCACTAGTCTGTTTTGCCTTCGGTTTGTGATTCACCTAGCAAATATAAAGCTTTGATAGTTTGTGAGTCATGAATGCCTTTGGTATGGATCCTAGCATGACAAAAATTTCTAAACCATACCCTCCTTTTTCACTTTGTTTTGAAATTGTGTATGGTGTCTTGCTATATTTCATAAATGTGCGTGTTCCTTTGTGCTTATGTTGGTTTACCATGTGATCTCTGATCTTGGGGGATTGTGCCCTCCCCCTAGATCCTTTGTTATCTTATCCCTTCAAAATTTGGACAATCAGACCCCTCTTGACATATCTTTTCTACTTTAGTGTGAGTCTGAGTTTACGTTCATACTCTCACTAAAGTGGGGGCTAAATATAGCATTGTAAATTGTCACCCATGACAATTTCACACTGTGTTTTGCTCCCCCTTAAGTGCATTGACCTAATTGCCTAAATTATGTATTCCATAGCTAGTTTTAACAATTACTAAAAAATTGCAAATGGAAAACAAATACATTCATCTAATAATTTTCCCTCAAAACCTTACTTTCTGAAAAATAGGATTGGGACACATACAACCTATGGCGAATGGGTCCCTTTTGGCGAAAGTGTCCCCCTGTTTTGGCTCCAAATTTAAATATGTCAGTGTTGAAACTTTATTATTTTCAATTCAAGTGTCTAAAGTTGGCTATCGAGATTTAATTTATTGGATTATTTGAGATCTATCTAGCATCAAGTGAAGGAATCTAGCAAGAACAAGAAACTAAGAGCAAGAGTTATTGTCAAGAGCATTATCAAGCAAGTCAAGAGAAACATTTCAGTGATTTATTGCATCAATTCAAGATCCAAGCATCATGACAAATCATATGTGAGTTTATGTATGTTTATGTTATCACTATTTGTGAAGGCTAACCCTTTTGTAGGTCTCCAAGCAATTCAATCAAGAAATATCCAAAAAATTGAGGAGATTTGTATGAATTTAATCCTTTAAGTAAGCCATTGAAGGGTGGTGAGTTGCAACACTTTGTTAATTCATCATTCCTTCCTATCATTTATCCTTTCTATCATTGTCATTGCCATTGTGGAAGTGGAAACACTAACATGGGGTTTGACTAAGGCAAGCCCCCAAATGGCACAACCCTTCCTCTCTCTTTGATTGTATAGGTTTTAGGTTTGAATGAGATTAGAGAAATATTGAAGATAAATTATCCATTGTTGCAATCAAAACCCTACATCTTGACAATTCACTTATAGAAATATTCGATAGTGATTTGACAAATTTGTAGGAAAAAATAGAAAGCTCTAATTTGGCATCGAAGGACTTCAAAAACAGATTTGAAATCCTTCTACAAGGACACTTATGCATAGAGTGAGTTAGTCCTCCAAAATCAAGCTCAAATTTATACCATAGGTGCATAGCATCCCGCTCTGTTCATTTTTGTTGTCCAAATTTGTTTGACTTTTTGTGTTTATTGTATTTGCATTACAACTGAAATTTACATCATTAGCCTAGTTAGGTCATTGCATTTCATCCCTAAATTCAATCTATATTTGGTCAAGGGGTAGTTGAATCACCTTTTAGGTAGTAAGTCAATCACATGTCTTGTCCAAGTTCATCAAATGCTCACAACCATACCATTTCCATTCCCATTCTTAATAATAAATGGAAAAAGGTGCCAAACCCTAAAGAGTGCAAATATCTAAAGGTTTTTCCCTTTTTCCATATCAACATGTAACTTGGTATTCTTAAAATATTTAGTTTCCTTTTATGTCTCTTGTGTGTTGGTTGTGAGAAATGGCCTCAATGTGGGTTTGTTCAGGGTTCTCCCTGTGGACTTGAAATGAATAAGATAACTCCTTCCCATTAATTGTTTCTATCATTTTTTGTGTCTTAGACTCCCTTGTTGACTCCCACACCCTTAGGAGTTGTCTTTCTTATGGGCTAGTGGGTTTGGATATTGAGTGTATAAAGTTAACTTTAGTTTCTCAATCATTTTCATCATTTTTAAGTTCATTTTTTGTCTCTTTGTTGGTGTGTCCTAAGGTTTGTGCTTGTATTGGTGATCTAGATGGGAGATTTTATTGGCTCACTAGCCAAGATTCTATTGCATGTACATGAAGCCAATGCAAGGAAAGGAATACAACAGATTCTTGGGACTCCAACACTAGGTCAAGAATCCAACCCCAATATAAGACAATAATATAGATTCAAGACATTGGTGAGCTCATCCTAGTGCATCTCTTGCATATTAGTGTCCTTGAGTTCTAGTGTCATCTAGGTGCACTATAATCCGTTAATGCATTGGTGTCCCCTATTTCATTAGACAACAAGCTCTTTTAACCATTTCTTATGGAAATTTTTTATATGAAAGTTGTTCCCCTTAGATTGGTGAGGCTTCTCATGTTTGCACTTCATCAACAAGTGTTGTACCTTGAGGATTATGTCACCTTTAAAATTGGGAAGTCTATTAATGCTTGAAAGTGAATTTTCATTGTTTGGGTTTGGTGGAATGATTGTGACTCCCAAAGTTATCATGTCTTTGTTGCAAGTATGAGGAGATGGTATTGTCATTGATTTTAGCATGATGTTGCATTGATGATTTTGTGGTGATGCTTTTATTAGTTGCATTATGTTGTCATGTTAGTAAGTGTTACTAGTGTCAACCTCTTGTGCTGCTTTTATAAGTTTCTATTTGTGGATGTTTGGTTGAGTTGCTGTGTTGCAATTGGTTTGGTGATGATGAGGAAGTGTTGGAGATGATGAGAATATGTCTTCGGTGTTTGATTTCCAAGTGCTTTTGAGAAAATTGGAATAAAAGAAGAAACAATGTGGTTGAGAGGTGTTCTAGCATACAAAGTGATGTTCTAGTTTTTCTATGCATTTCTTCTATGTTGAAGATCTACTTCTATGGTTTGGGTATGTTGATCAAAAGTTTTTAGTGGTGTTATGTCTAGAGTTTCTTGTTTGGGATCATTGTACAGTGAAATTTGTATTCACCAGTGTGTGAATTGTGTATTTCCATGCTATCTAGGAGAAATGGTTTTGCTCCGCATTTCTCCATACTTTGGTTTTTGATATTGTGGTTCCAAAAGTCTATTCTTATTTCTCATATCTATCTTCAGTTGAAGTGGTTCAAAGTTTGGAGCTCCACAAATTAGTTTCTTGAGTTATAGTATGTAAAAGGTTAATTTGATGTACATGATGTGTTTGTTCTTCAGGTGAAAGTTGTTGCAAAGGATTTTTTTGATTTTAGGGTGTTTGTGAAATATTCTAGATTGTGTTCAAGTGATGTTTGTTGTATTCGAGTTTTCTCACGATTAAAGGAAGTGTTTACTTAATTCTTTAATGGTGTTTACATAGGTTTGACCAACCTTGGGTGTTTACACTAATTGAAAATTTTCTTTAGTGTTTGTGGATGCATGATGTGGTGTGTATGAGTGGATTTAGGTCCAAGTTAAGGTTTTATGTGGTCCGACTTCATTCCTTTCTACCACGAGAATGTTTTGGTGATGGCCAAATTTTAATTTGCATGGTTGAGGTGCATAATCGACCTTGGAGTCTGGTTTCAAGGTTGAAGAAGGTATAAGTATGTGTTGTGTTGATGGAGGATGTGTGTGTAGTGTGTGTGATGCAAATTGCAGAGTTATGAAGTATAAATTAGTGAAGTGCATTACGAGCTTTAATGAGTTAGACTATTGGAAGTAGTGAGTAGAAGGTATCTATAATATTTAGAAAGGCTACAAATGTGTTGGTGATGCAGTGGTGGATTTTTTTTTTGAATTGAGATGGATTTCTCGTTGTCACAATCTTCCTTCCTCTTTTCTATAATATGGCAATAAGCCATTGGTAGTGAGCCTATTGTATTCGATGTTGCAACTACTTTAGATTGTGAGCTAATCCTCATTGTGGTTTTTCCCTTCTTGGGTTTTCCAAGTAAATCTGGTGTTATCATGTGTTTGGATGTGTTTGCATTACTGTTTCTCATGTTTACATTCTGCTAATGCATAAGGGTTTAAGTGGTTGTTAAGGGTTTATGGAATAATACAGATTTGAATGTTAAAGAGGGTTCTAGTGTTTTAATGTACAACTTGTTCACCCCCCTCTCAATTGTCTTGTGTATTCATCAATTGGTATCAGGGAATGGTTCATTGGAAGAAAGATTAATCACTTGAGGTAGATCTAGGATGACACACAAGAGAGATGATCCTCTGTTTGATGTATCAGATTATGCATTCTTGAAGACAAGGATGAAAGGTTTTTTGGTATCCCTTGGATATGGAGTTTGGAATTTTGTTGTGACTGAATACACTATGCCTACAAATGTTTTGAGTATTGATGATGGGATCAAGTCCCATGAAAACAATGGTAAAGAAAGGTATGCTCTTTTAAGTAGTCTTTCTAATACCGAACTTGTGAAAGTTATGAATTTAAAGACTACTAAAGAGATCTGGACAAAGTTGGAAAGCATTTATGAAGGAGATGATAAGGTCAAGCAAGCCAAGATGTAAAATCTAAAGATCATATTTTGAGAACATGCAAATGTTAGAAGATGAAAACATTACATGCTACATGCATAAGGTCGATGAGACTGACAATTCCATTAGAGGTCTTGGTGGAAAGATTGAAGAAGTGGTAAAGAAGGTACTGATAAATCTTCCTAAAGCTTATAGTCATAAAGTTTCTGCTATTGAGGAAGCTTAGGATTTAAGAAACTATACTAGAGATCAGTTGTATGATGCTTTATCTACTTTTAAAATGAGATAATTAGGTCCAAGTAATGTGAAAAATGAGATTTCTTTTAAGGATGGTAAATCACAAAAGATTGAGGAATTAGATCAGGAGGATCTTGATGATGTTGAAGAAAACTTTGTGAGGAAAATGAAAAAGGCTACTAGTAAATGCAAATTTAAGTTTCCTTTCCAATGTTTCAATTGTTGTAAGATGGGTCATTATGCTTCAAGGTGTCCAAACAAAGTTTTTAATGACAAGAACAAAAAAAAAGGTAAAGACATATTTAAAAGGTTAACTGGATATACATGATGCATTTGTTCTTCAGGTGAAAGTTGTTGCGAAGGAATTTGCTGGATTTCAAGGTGTTTGTGGAATATTCTTGATTATGTTCAAGTGATTTTTGTTGTCTGTGTGTTGTATCAAGATTAAAGGAAGCATGTACTTAATTGTTTAATGGTGTTTATATAGGTTCAATTGACCTTGGGTGTTTACACTAATTGCAAATTTTCTTCGGTGTTTATGGATGCATGGTGTGACATATATGAGTGGATTTAGGTCCGAGTTAAGGTGTGATGTGGTATATTCCTTCATTCCTTTCCACTATGGGAATGTTTTGGTGTCAACCTAATTTGAATTTGCACAATTGAGGTGCATAACTGACCTTGGAGATTGCTTTGAAGGTTGAAGAAGGTATAAATAAGTGTTCTATAGATGGAGGATGCGTGTAGTGTGTGAGATGCAAATTAAAAATTTGTGGTATGAATTAGTGAAGTGTGAGATTTAATGAGTTAGAATACTAAAAGTAGTGATAAGAAGGTGTCTACAATCTTTAGAAAGGATACAAATATGTTGGTGATGTAGTGGTGGAATTTCTTGTTGCATTGAGATGGATTTCTCATTGTAACAATCTTCCTTCTTCTTTTCCATAATCTGGTAGTGAGCCATTGGCAGTGAGCCTTTCTTTCTTTTGGGTAGTGAGCCTATTGTATTCGATGTTGCAATTACTTTATATTGTGAGCTAATCCTCACCGTGGTTTTTCCCTTCTTGGTTTTTCCACGTAAATCTGGTGTTCTCATGTGTTTGGATGTGTTTGCATTATTGTTTCTCATGTTTACATTTTTCTAATGCATAACAAGGGTTTAAGTGGTTGTTAAGGGTTTATGGAATGATGTAGATCTAAATGTTAAAGAGGGTTTTAATTTTTTAATGTACAACTGATTCACCCCATCTCTCAATTATCTTGTGCATTCAATAGTATTATAGGGGTCTAACCCCTATGTTAGAGCCACCTTGTTGGATTTTTTCTCTCTTAGAAGCTGGCTCATAAATTTAGCATTGGACACTCAACGATCACATCATCTAGTCGAGATGTGGTATCTCCTAGTGTAGGTTTTCTTTAGTGTTCTGAGTGGTTGTGAGTTTGTGTTGGTGGGGATTTAAGAATGATAATTCCCTCATCCCATTTGTGTTTTTTTCATGAGAGAACATAATTGTGGGTTACTACCCAATCATCATTTGGGGTGTTACTTCACTCTCTTATAGGTCCATCATGGTGAATTCATCCCATGATCGGTAAGTCTTCTACTATTGTCACCTTACTTGTAGTAATGGTGGGGTTGTCTTATTGTTAGAGTCCTTGTTTCATGGTATATGATGTGACACTTATGTATATCTTGGTGTGCAATGTGATATTTAGTTTACATATCTTGGTGTGCAATGTGATATTTAGTTTACATATCTTGGTCATCATTGTTGTCTAAAAAAAAATTTGTTTGATCAACTAATGTCCTAAGTGTGTGTCTTGGGGCATTAAATGAGTGGTGCAAGTGATTTCTCTCATCATTGGAATATATCAAAACACCATCCAAAAATAAGTAAAAATTTAATTAGGAAATATCTAAAGACACAAGTCATTAGGTTCATAAATGCTACAAGTAACATTTATTAACAAAAAAATTAACACCGTAAATTCATTATACCCATAAAATATTTTAAAAACTATTTTTGGAATATCTTCATCTTTACTTCTCATTTGATAGTATCCTACTCTTAGATATATCTTAGAGAATACCTATGTGTTGTGCATTAGATCAAAGAGATCATCAATATGGGGTAATGGATATTTATTTCTTCCTATTATTTTATTCATAATTTAATAATAAATGCACAATGTTAGTGTCCCATTTTTTCAGTTTTTACAAAATTGGATAACACTTCCCAAGGATATATACTCAATCAAATTAACCCCTTCAAAAAAAATTCCTACGATTGGGCCTTTATCTCTATTAAATTTGTTGTTCTCATTCTATAGGGTTCTTTTTATCAAGGTTAAAATCATAGAATTATGTCTATAGATAAGTCAAACTCTCTACGAGGAGGTAGCCCAATTAGTTCTCCAAGAAATACATCTTGAAAATTAGAAAGAAAAGGTTAATTTTGGATTGGGGATTCTTAAAAATTATCTAGATTTAAAAAAAACTTGATAGCATAAATTTCACACTTTCCTTCTATAATTTTTATCTTGCAAGGTAGAGATCTACCTTAGTATAATTTTTTCACCCTATACAATCACTCGATTACCTAAGTCATCTAGGCATTTGACTATCTTTTCAAAGAAGTTAGCTTTCACTATGTGATGTTAAAGCCAATTCATTCCTATGATATCATTGTAGGATCCTAATTGTACCACATATAGGTTTAACTTAGTGGAAAAAAAGGACTTTCTTAATTTCACACTCAAATAAACATTGATCTACCATTACTCTTGCTTAATTAACATACTAAACTAACTAGGAGTTAGCCATATCATCAAATATTCTAGATATATTACTAAATACCCTAGGTGCGACAAATAATTAAATATATCAAAATATATATTAAAATAAAAATGAAATAATGAAAGAGTGTATTTTATGTCTCAATAGGAATAATTTGATATCTAACTTAAGATATTTGTTGTTGCATGAATCCTTTGTTGGAAGGATTTTGTTGAGATGGTAGTGGGAGTTTTGTACTACATTTCCCTAGTTATAATTGGGAAAACTAGTAATCTCCTAGATAGACATCTCCTTTCTAGTATTCTCTCTTCTCTATCCTAGTCTCTCCCTTTTGCACCATTGTCCCTTCCCTTGAATCTAGAGTTATTATTGTTTCTTGATTCCTTTCCATTTACTTATATTTTGGGTTTTGGTTTATATTATAATTATTTTTCTTTAAAGGATGATTTTGAGTTTCCAAATTTCTCATGAAATGTTTCTCTTGATGCTACAATTGATTTTAGTTTCTAGTCTTGTTCGATTGATTTTTTAAAAACTTGGTCTATGGTGGAAGGCACATAAACATATATTTGTCCTATCTATGCAACACATCCCAATGATTTTTTTTAATTTTGATTTTTTCTCATATTGAATGAAGGTACAATGAGAAACTAATATTTTCACAAGACATGCTTCATGTCTCCTTGTTCAATGAAAGTCATAATTTTTTGACAGGTAAAGGAAGTAACCAAGTTTTCTAGCAAAACTGGAAATTGATCTACAACAGTTATTCAACCTAAACCAACATGTTTTCAATTTCCAAGAGAAGTTCACTAGAAAGTTGCACCTCATAATACAACCTTAGTACATGAATAGGCCTATTTTAAAAACTTTTCCATCCATCAGCAAGTCCTCAATACTGCTGCAAAAAATCATCAATTGAGGATTAATCTTTTCCTTACCACTATTTCTCATTAAATACATTTCTTGATTAAATGCAAGGAATTTCAAGATAGTGATGGTCAATGAGATCACATGCTATTTTTAGCACTAATACATGGCCATCACCTTCATGATGGGTACAAAAACATTCCTAAAGTCACTTCTTAAGTTCATGCAGATGCAATTAAAATCACAGACAGGATCATTCAAGGTTCTACCTTAGTAGACATTTCCCAAATTCAACCTTGATGCCTTTTTTTCTTGTTATTTTCAAAGAAAATGAAATTAGATTAGGAATACAACTAGATGTTGTATAAAATTAAGACTAAACAAAATTAAAGGAACAACCAATTAGAAAATAAAGGATAAAGGGCTTTAATTTGATAGATGCAGTGGAGAATCCATTCAATAAGGGCAGCACTGAAATTTTTCATAGATTTGGCAAATTCACTTCTTGGGCAATAAGAGAAACCTTAAATTTAGTGGGTAGGTTGTACCACATCACTAATGTTAATTCATGAATTTAATACCTCATCAGGCCATAGCAACAATTGCAGTTGAACCACAACTTTATTTTTTTTTATTCAAGCCAGGTAAACACTTTTGACCAGCCTTCAAGGAGATACAACCATTCAACAATACCACCCCAATGGGGTTTGAACCTTGGTGGAAAGAACAACAATGCCACCTTTAAACCAGTACACCATGCCAATACCGACAAAGGTTTCTTAGATTTAATCTTCTTTTCAATTTTTATTATTGGTTGCTTTCCATTTTCTAGCTTTAGTGAAACCAAATTTGATGCTAGGGTCTCACCATATGAAGGCCATATTTCAACATCTTGAGGTGGTTGGGTAGAAAAAAATTCTCCCATTTTGTTTATATTTTTTCTTCCAATTTTTTAGTACAAGGAAATTTACAAGTTTGATTAGTTTAACAAGGATAGAAAGTTTAACAATCCATGATAAATGTAGTAGATTAGGGTCATAAATTTGAATCCTCTATATCATTGAATGATTTTGATCATAAAATACTATCCAAATATGAACAAAATTACAATGTTCTAAATTTATATATCAACAAGACATGATATATTTTTAATTATATCTATAATATAACATATCTATATATACATATATATATTAGTATATCTATATAATATACATGCTATGAATTTATACATAGTGTATACACTGACAAATACTTACATACGACTTTCATAAATATTGTATATCTATATACATGTCTATGTATATACATATACATGTATACATATACATTCATCCATACATATGCATATACATGTGTATATATATTTGTATATACATATACATGTACATGTATATGTAAATGTATATACAAATATGTAATCTAATTATTGACATTGAGTTCATAAATATAAAAGAGTATATTGAACAATGAAATAGACAACATAAATGTAAATCCGGTATACTGATAAATAAAAACATGAATTTACTTATTCTGAGTGTACCAACATGAATAAGCTTCCTTTTAAGAGGAATGTGCAGAAGTTGCCTTAGTAAGCTCTGAAGTCTGCAGAGGATATTCAGTGAAAGCAGGGGGGAATTTGTAATGAAAATGACAGTGGGAATTCCCTCTTAAAAAATCATTCAAATGGGTACATTGAAATGTGGTGGGTGAGTTTCAAATTTGAATTTTTTGTGGAAAACAATCTGTCATTTCATTTTGTAGTGACCATCTATGCCTAAGTTTTGTAGAGGATATGCTGTGAAAGCATATGCAAATTCGTAGTGAAAATGACACTGGATATTGCCTCTTATAAAATCATTACAATGTGTATATTGAATGCATTGAATTGTGGTGATTGACTTTAACATTTGAATTTTCTTTCCAAACAATTGTGTGTTGAATGAAAAATTGCCTATTATCAATTATCATTTCACCTATTTCAAGTCACATTTGTATGGGGGGCCCTTCAAAATATCACGTGGGTCCGTTAGGAGGTGGCCCCTTTACCATCAACCTCATCACATTAAAATGTTCTCCATGTGCCCCATATTCCTTCATCAAACCATGCATATGAGTTAACCACGTACCCCTTAAGCCTTCATCAAACCACGCGTACATGTTAACTTAACCACAGGTTGCTGAGCAGCTTTAAGCCCTAAAGTGTTCATCTCCCGTGGTTTCCTTCCTCATTTACACCATCATTATCCATATAAGATTATACATATATATATATACATATAATCTGATATATATATATATATATATATCAGATTATATATATATATATATGTATATACTACTATATCGATATATATATATATATATATATATATATATATATATATATATATATATATATATATATATATATAATCGATATATGGGTGAAGCCACATAAGTGGTTTACACTTTTGAAGAGGAAGGAAATTTCAAAATTTTCCCATTCCTCATATCAAATGGGTTCGGCCGAACCAACTAAATCCCCTATTAAAAAATCATACTAGAGTGGGTTCGGCCGAACCCACTCTAGTATGGCTAAAACAAAAAACACATTCATTTAATTGCTTTTTTTAATTGTATGTGTTGGTGGTTCGGCCGAACATGGGTTCGGTCGAACCCTAGTTCGACCGAACCCTTCCAAGATGTTCGACCGAACACTTGTTCGGCCGAACCCCTCTTTTTTCATCCTTGGTTCCTAAGGCACCAGAATTGTTGAAAATTTTGCGTTTCGAAGCTCAATTTCAGAATGAAAATGGAGAAGATCTCAAAAACCCAACTAGTATCGGGTTCCCCTCAAAACGAGCTATCCAACGAATATAATTTTAGTATGTTTTGATTATATTATCTATCTATTTTTAAGTTTTATTAAATATAGGTTTTCGAAAACAAAACTCTACATTAGAACAAAGTGGAAAAATAGAAGATTATCAAAAAAATTTGAAAATATGAGTGCACCAGATATTTGAGTCCTTGATCCAACAAAAAAAGAATTTGATACATACGGTGAAAGTTATCGTTATCTGTTAGGTGTTATGTCGAATTGTAATTGATTTGACTTTAAAACTTGATTAAAGAAAAATATTCAATAAAAACTATCTAACTAAGTGGAAGCACTAGATATCGACTACAAATCTAAATTTGAAGAATTGGAATTTTTATCTTTCAAGGAAAAAAGTTATCGTTATCACGATTGTCGCGTCACTTTTTAAAATGCTATTTTTGAAAAAACCAATTTCGTGGGAGATGGAAAAAGAAGTGCAATCCGATTCCAAAAATTGAAAAAATATTTTTAGAATCTACAGACAAAATATGACAAGACTCTAGTTTGCATCATCTTCAAATTCTTTAGGGTTTAATGCTATAGGTGCCCGAATGTGGAGATTGTGTTAAAAAAAAAATATCAGTGTCCAGTTAGGCCAAAAAGTGTAAACCACTATTGTGGGATCACCCATATATATACATATATACATATGTATATATATACATATATACATATGTATATATATACTATATATATATAATATATATAGTATATATATACATATGTATGTATATATATGTATGTATATATATATATATATATCAAATTACATATGTACAGTCTTATATAGATATAGGTATACCACCCATCAGATTATACATATTTTAGAATTCAATTCTCCAAATTGTTTCTATTATATGATTTAGATTTCATATACATGGCTATGAATACAATTATATGCATAAATTAAACCATTATGTGAAACTATTGAAAAGTAACATATAATAGTTTACTACACTTTTCACAGTTAAACCAAAAAAAAAAATTACCCAAGTTTTAGAATTCAACAAGCAACCATCAGAATTCTGGATTTATACTTGTGGAAATTTCTGAGAAAATTCATTTGTTATAGAGTCCTCACAGTCTGCATTGCTAGTTTCGTCTATGTAAGGAAGAGATCTGTTTTTATGGAAGCTTCTTTATTAGATAACAATGTAGTGGTCTAGAAAAACTAAAGCAGTTTCAATGAAAATTATTTGGTTCATTTGATGAAGAAAAAGATCATTTGAAATTTTAACATGCTCCACTTCATTAGAAAACAATGGTATTTTAACATTGTTTATTTCCCTCCTCTCATCTGGTGGATTACTCAAAGGAGGTATACCTAGATTACATTAATTAGCGTTGATTAAGGCTAAATCTGAAAGCTTGGTGCACTGCTTAACCTGTTAAACTATTGCCAAGTGGCAACATGAGTTTGGTCGAATATTTTATTTAATTTTCTCTCAAATATTTACCAATAATTTTAGATACAAATTTCTGGGAAACTGTGGACTGTTCTGTATAGATCTCAGACTCATTGCTGGTCCATCCAAAATGAAATTAGAAACAAATATTTGGATAAAGTGGAGTGTTCTGATGTTGCAGTGTAACTGTGTAAGTGAGAAACAAATAATATGATGTCTACCAATCAACCAAATTAGACCAGATTTAATCAAAACCCAAGTGAGTGCTACGAAAACCTCAAGCCATGAGATTTCTCATCGTTATCACTTATACAGTGGGATGGAGGAAGGATGGGAAAAACAATGCAATTAATGAAAGGGTCAAAAGGAGACATTGACATGGAGACCTATGCAAAGTTTGGGAAGGTAAACGGTTTGGAGAAGGGACAACCGAGCAGTCTAAGGACGGTCGAGAGCTTCCAGACTGGCGAGAGGGGATTTTGGAATAATGTCAACATAAATCATAGCGCTCAAACATTGACGACACCCAAAAAAATCACTGTTGAAAAAACAATCTTGCAGGTGAAGAGAGGTGGAGACGTTTTCTGCAGCTCCATATAAATTAATTGGTAGCACTCACATGGGTTTTGAATAAATGTTTAAAATACATACATAATAATTCACGAGGGTTCACTTGTCTACCGGTCGCCAGTCACATGTAAATATAAATGATTACAGTCAAACCCTTAATGGCATACAGAGAAATGAGTTTGAAAAACCCAAAATGCAGTCAAACACCGTCGAACCCAACAAAATTCCATTGTTAAACAAGCAATCTTGCAGGTGAAGAGAGGTGGAGATGTTTTATGCAGCTCCATATAAGATAAAATGAAAAAATCTTTGAAGATTAAGTATCCTATTATATATCCAGTAAATTTCATGATGGTACTTGGTAAAAATTCCGTCAATGTCCTGTTTAAATCACATTACATGTGATTACTTCATACAATAATGTCAAAAAAAGGCATAGCACTCAAAAAGTCGATGACGTAGACAGAATAATTTATGAGGGTTCATTTTTCTACCAGTCAGCAGTCACATGTAAAAAAAATGATTACATTCAAACCCTTCATGCCATACACAGAAATGATTTTAAAAGACACCAAAATGCACTCAAACACCGTCCAACCCAACAAAATTCCACTGTTAAACAAGCAATCTTGCAGGTAAAGAGAGGTGGAGACGTTACCTGCAGCCGAAGGTCGTCGTCGTGGTGGCTGAGCAAAAGTCGGTGGCGGGAGAGAGGAACCGTGGTCGCGGCGGGGAACATTCTGGAAAGAAACCACGGGAGATGAAGACTTTAGGGCTTAAAGCTGCCCAGCAACCCGCGGTTAAGTTAACACGTACGCGTGGTTTGATGAAGGCTTAAGGGGTACGTGGTTAACTCATATGCATGGTTTGCTGAAGGAATATGGGGCATGTGGAGAACATTTTAATGTGATGAGGTTGATGGTAAAGGGGCCACCTCCTAACGGACCCATGTGATATATTGAAGGCCCCCCCATACAAACGTGACTAGAAATAGGTGAAATGATAATTGGTAATAGGCAATTTTTATTTTTATTTTTGGATTTGTAATGAACGGGTATAGGTGAAATAGTGAAGATGTAGGGGACGGAGGTTTAAAAACACCCTTTTTGAGCACCTTTTGCGTTACGGGTTTCACAAGGCACATTTTAAATACCCAGAAGCCAAATTTTTCTTTTTAAGGTCCTAACTCGCTTACAAAGAAGCCCAAAAAAAAAAAAAAGAAATCGGACCTATTTTGCACTCTGCACGAATGCGCGAAGTTGGGGATGACCAACGTGCTTGTCGCCGCTTCATTTGTGGAGTTCATTAATTTGGCTTATACTGCGCTCTTCCGATCTTCCACCACTGCATATTTAACTTGTACTATGCAAATTACATATTTATTTGAGCTTGTGACAGGTTGCTACGCTTTCGAATCTGGTCTAGGTGTCTTCTCAAGGCTGTAGAGGTATTTTATAGTGTTAGAGCTTTTAAAATGATGCCTGAGAGAGATGTTACCTGTTGGAATACAATGATTGCCAATTTACACCAAGCAGGGAAGGTTGCTTGATGCACACTGCTTGTTTGATCGAATGCCTTTAAAGAATGTGATCTCATGGACTGTGATGATTGCTAGATATTGTCAGAATGGTCATGCTGAAGCTTCGGTTAAATTGTTTTCTGAAATGAAAAGGGTGGGCATGAGGCTGAACCAGGCCACCCTTTTGAGCATTCTTAGTGCCTCTTCCAATCTTGCTGCATTGCAGCACGGGAAAATAATCCGTGCCAATACTATCGAAACAGAGTATAATTGTGACGCCTTAATGAGAAATGCCCTTGTTACTTTGTACTCCAAATGTGGAAACATAGACACTGCATACCAAGTGTTTGACGAAGCCCCCAAATAGCGTTTCAGAAATCCATTGGAAATGAAATTAGTTGTAGAGTCGGCGCATAACGTTGACCATGTCATTTCGCTCACATTTGATGAATTTGACCAGCATGTAGCCTTACTTTGGTTTTTAGACTTTGTTGAATAAGCACCACGTGTCACTGACAGGGTAAAAAGTCTGGATTGAAGTTTAAAATTCCAATCTTAAAACCAGTTTTATTTTTACGGTTTACCCCTTGGTGAAGTCTTATCTGTGTTCTTCTATTGTAAAACACTGTAGCTGTGCTAAGACTTACTATTTTTTATTAAAAGATTTAAGACTATGGTTTTTCATATGACCAGGGGCTGAGGAAGTTATCCAGCAATTGATGTAAGTGTTGTTTAAAGTGTTCGTATCGGAACACCTTACCAACAGTGGGAAACGAATGTGGTTGAGTACTCGTGTTATTTGTGTCTATCATTGTTCTTGATTTAAATTGTGTTTGGAATCCGACTAGACGGCATTACGGGCCTACGGCTTTTTATTATTTCCAGTTTAATTTTTTTTTGTATGTCCGCTCTGTAGGTGTTATTTCATTTCGTGCAAATTTGAGTTTCGTTTGGGGTAATTTGACCACGACTGCGCTAGCTTACGGCCCACCACGTGACCAATTGATAGAGTTGTACAGCCCGCAGATAAAGTTTCTGAAATTCATTGGAAATGAAATTAGTTTTAAAGTCCGTGTATAGCGTTGACTCTGTCATTTCGTTCACATTTCGATTAATTTGACCATCAATTTAGTTTTTTGCCCTCGTTGAGTTAAGCACCACGTGTCAATGATAAGGTAAAAGCTTCTGGTCTAAAATTTAAAATTCCAATCTTAAAACCAGAGTTTTATTTACCCGTTGGTGAAGAATATTGTGGCTAATTAGCATCCTGTTTGTGCATGTGGGAGGGTGTTTGCAAGTCTTATTGCGTTCTATTTGAATCGCTACGAATTTGTGCCTAAATTTCCTTGTATCAGTTGTGATCTAATATTCTGTATAGAAAAGAACAAGTGAAAATTATTATCTATTTTGAGTTTTTCTTTATTTTTTTGTTGGGACAGTTGCATAAAGTAAACCAGAGTCGTGTAAATGACCTGAAAGAAATCCATTAAGTCCCGCCTCATAAATACAACTAGGCATGCTTATCGCTTGTTCAAATAGGACCACTTTACCAGTTCAGTGTTTGAAGTCCACCATACGTTTCTGCCTCAAAACGAGTTTTTAAAAGTAAACCAGTGGTAACAAATAGCACGTGTGTAAGCGTAACGAAATGAAAATTAATATTTAACGACTTATTCGTGCTTTGAAACATTCATTATATGATAATCAGCGCGTATTGTGGATTCCTCCTTACTTATTTGACTTTAAAAGTCACGCAGCCGCCTTATCGACCCCCACGCGAGGGGACCGCATAAATACATTTAGCTATAAATAGATATCCGTTCGCTTGTCTTGATAAAAAATTCCTTTCCTTGCTGGCCTTTTGCTCACGAAATTTACAGAAAAAATCGAATCTTTAACTTGGTATTTGATATGGGGCAATTGATTTCCTGCGCAAAGCTGCCCGACGTGAACGAGAGCAACGGAAGAACAATCAGAATAGTAGATTCTAGCGGTTTTGTAAAGGAATACCTTCCTCCAGTTGTTGCAAACGATATCTTAGTCGATTATCCCAATCATTTTATCTTCAATGCCAATGATCTGCAGGCCTGCAAACCCCGGCCTATAATGCCAGAAGAGAAGCTTCTGCAGGGTAATATCTATTTTCTCTTTCATTTGTCTGCCCAGAAATTTAAGGGTGCTGATGAACAGACGATATTGGGGATTTGTGATACTCCCAGATTGCAGATGGATTACATTCATCTTCTTCTTACCAAAAGCAAAAGCAGGTCTTGGAGACCTCATTTGGGTACCATTGATGAGAGCTGCTTCGTATTTTGACCTTTTGGTTATTTTTGTATATATATACACCGCCTTCTTTTGACAATCAACAATTCTTTTATTTCATAACAACTCATGTGTTATTTGTTCTGGTAATTATTATGGGACCTTTCTCCTCCTTCAATCAGGAGTTTGTCTATCATTAAACAATTTTTTGCAAGCGTTTTTTATTTTTTAAAAAATAAACTGTGTGATTTTTTGCATCAACGTTTCAGATCATATTCTATGATCTATTATCAGAATGCTTAGCAAGAAATCACATACAGTTCCAGAAATTCCAGTATTAATTTTGATTATAGACTGTGGAAACTTCATGCTATCAATTTTTAAAAATTGTTTGTTTAGATTGATAGAAATTTATTGTTAAGTGGGTCTGGTTTGAATCCCAGAACTGCTGAGTCTCAAAACAAAATCAAATTCCCGGGTTTTGAAAGTTTAAAAAGAAAATAAGTTTGCAGTACTTCTTACAACAAGAAACGTGTAGTTGAAAAATAAATGTAAAGCGAATAGATCCAATTAAAGACACCATGCTCAAAATAATAAAAATAATATCTGATTGTCCCTCTTCTGGGGTCAATTTTGAACAAGAGCCGCATGTCGGCTTCCTATCTTAATAGAGGGGGTAGTAGTTATCATATATGATTATCAGTCAAAAATGTTAAAATGAAATATTATTTATTTTTAACTAAATGTACATCATTACAGTTAATTGTATTATTGATCATTTAATATATTTGGTTGATGCATGTATTAAAGAAAACATAAATTACTAAGTTTGAATTACATTTATTTATTTATCTAGTTTTAAAAATATTTGAAGATGAGCATATTTAATATATTTGGTTGATGCATGTATTAAAGAAAACATAAATTACTAAGTTTGAATTACATTTATTTATTTACTTAGTTTTAAAAATATTTGAAGATGAGCATGTATATAATTTGATGGTTATAGTGTAAACTTGTATGGAGAATAACCATTGCTAAGAAGGAAGTAGCTATTCTTCATTAAGTGCTAGGAGTTAAAGTAGTCACACAGATGATTTTAAGACTTTTTTTTTCAAAGGAAAGAAAATTCAAACAACATTATTTTATGATTTTAAATAATTCTTTTCTAAACAATTTTAGGATGAGCTATATTTATCAAGTAGTTTGTAGTGAAATAATATAATGTATTTATTACTACTAGGATAAAATAAATTTATAAATTTTGAATAAATGTATGGGGATTATATACTTTAAGTCTAATGATATGTATTATTTGTGGTTGAAATGTATTTGATCCACCAGCCTACATGATAGTTATATTAATCATGATTTTTTGTTTGATTAACACTCTATTTCTTCAAGATTACTTTTAGAGATATATGGTGTTTATGTTATGCCAAACTAATTATAAAAGGAATGGTAATTGTTTAAATTAAAAAAAATATATATAAAATAAATTAATGTCTTAAGAGTGTTGTTTCTTGGGGCTATGTTATTTGATTGACACAAAGCATTGCAAAATACCTAGATTTGATTTTTATGATATTATTAATAGAAAAAATTTAAACAACCTTCTTAATTGCTTAAGTAATATATAAGTTCACCTTAACTTAATTTTAATTGTTTACTTTAATATAAATTACAAATTAAAAAAATAAGAAAAAGTAATTGTTAAGCTGAAAATGAAATACATAATGGACTTGGCTTATAAAACAATCAAAGTATAACAACTTTATAGCTGAACTTGCACAATCACTTGCTATAATCATGGTGAGTTAAGTCATACCTCTCGCAAGTGAAAAAATTTCTTATTTTGTGGGTACTATGATGGAGAACATAAGACTAAGGGGTGCATTGTCTCAAGAGATTCATCTATAAAATGACACCTTATCTCATTTTTGCATAGTTGTGTTGTTTAAATATTGACCCACTATATCACTTTCATATTAGGGAGAAAGGGAATACTTTGTTTAATGTGATATGGGCATGTATTTGGGGTTGGGAAAATTGCATAAAATATGGCCAAGGAGTTTATAAGTTGTGCTCTAAATTCTTTGTGAATCACTTTGCACAAGTCAATTAGAGAAAATGGCATTCACTATATTGGTATTGTTAGGGTCATGAAATTGTCTTTCTTACACCACAACCTTGTGTTGTTTCAAAGCCTCATAATCCCGTATGTGCCTAATTATTCCCAAATCGAATGCAATTAACAAAGTAAATAATGGCCATTGCCAAGGTCATTTATAGTACAATCCTATCCAAGTTTTCAAAAACTATTTATTGGATGTCTTTTGGTAATGCCACGACCTACCCAAAAGAATCACTAGGTATCTCTAAAATCCTTCCATTATACTTTAGACTAATATGTATACTATAATTGGCATTTCTTCTCTTTTGTCTATGTTTTTTTAAAAAATTTTCTTCATTCTTGCTTTCTAAGTGCTAATTTACATGTGGTTAGGATTTTGAATTTTTTGTACATTTTATAACTTACATTTCTTTCCTCTAAGGGTTAATATTGTTGGAAGTTGTTGTCATTGATGTTAACACTGATGGTTGTGTTGCTGTCATTAATGTCAACATTGATGGTTGTCATTGATGTTATTACTACTTGGAGATTGTTGGCAACTATTGTCAACATTGATTATTAGTTGTAATTGATGTCAACACTTGAGTAATATGTTGTTTGTCCTTGGCATTGGTTGTTTTTGTTATATTCAGTTTGGGCTAACATTGGTTGGGTGTCATGCCTTATCAAAGAAGAGAAGAGTGGAAGAAGTTTATTGTTGGATGTCACACCTTATTAAAGAAGTATTATAGCTAATGTTCATATATTGCATTATTACTGTCAGTAGAGTTATTTTCATAATAATATATTCAAATGAGGATTAAAAGCATGACTAATTTTGGAGAGATATTACTAAAGGTCTATAGTTTGTCTCATGCTCTCTCCTAATGTTCTTGATAATATATGTGCTCTTGAAAGGAAGTTCTAGTCTTCACAAGTTGCTCAAATGTTTCTGGTTTAGGAAGATGCGTTGAAGTCTATCCAGGAGAATGCTTCAAATTCCTTCGATGTTATAGTTCTGGTCTTATGGTTTGGTGGTATTCAATGTAAGTGCTATGTGTGCGCTACACTCCTATTTTTTCAGGTCACTTGTGTTGCTAAGGAGGTTCTTGTGAATTGTAGAAGGTTGGTAGTGTTGCTAGTTGTCTAGACTAGTCTAGGAAATTCTCTGCATTTCTCCACACTGAGTTCTTTGCTCCTATGACTTGGTGAATGTGCTCACAAAATCTATGCAATGTCTCAATTCCAATATCATATGTTGAAGTGGTTTGCTAGCTGCTCTACAAATGCTACATCATTTGGTTATGTATTCTATGTTTCCTGAATAGAGTTTTTTGTACTTGTTTGGTTTGTGGTTGTTGTTGATGGCATGATAGTATGAAATTAGTGTATGGAAGTGATGTTAGATGTTCAAGGAACATCCCTATGTGATCTTCATATTGCTAATTGGATGCTTTGGTGCCACATTGTGTCTTGAGTTGGCTTTCTAGGTTATTTATGGATATTTAGATAACAAGGCTTATTCCTTTGCTTGGGTTGTGTACTTGGGGGGTTGCGCTATGAATGGAAGATGTGTCATGATAGATTTGAGTCTTGACCTATCTTGTTTAGGACCACATCAAGTAAGTTCAATTGAAATCTAGTGTTTATGGGCTGACTGGTTATGTGCTTCAATGTCTCATCCATACATTTCATTGATGCCAACTTAGGTTGATGTATGCTTATGTGTAAATTATTTTGGATCACATTGAAAGAAGTGTTTAGATTATTTTTTTCCTCTCTATTCTTGGGATAGGACCGCATTATTCTTTGGTAGCCCACAAACTGAATTCATTGTTTATTCTCTTATTGCCCAACCTAATTGAAGAATTAAAGTGTTGTGGTGGATATAAATGCAAGATAATTTTGGATGCAACATGAAGGAGAAGTGTACAAGTGCGAAAAAGTGTGTTTGCGAGCTATATTGAATATCCAATAGAGATAGTACTAAATATTGTGAAAGGAAAGATAAATTGAGCTTGAATGCCTCAATCAATAGAGAGTTGTGTTGGTAATCTTTGTAATTCTCTTATAAATATTTTGTGTCCTACTCTGAGATAGTGAATATCATTAGGTCTATATCTTGTTCTTGGATTTGGTTGGTACTTCAATGCTGCAAGTCCTTTTTGTATCTTTATCTAAGGCAGTTAGCCTTCTTGCAAGTCTTTTAGTAGTGAGCCTTATATTTTTGCTGAATATGTTAAAGATTCAAATTGCTATATTGTTCTCTATTACTGCTCTTCTTAAAGTTCTATCTTTATCTGCTAAGGGAGTTTGATTTGTGCTGAAAGTTTCAAGTTTTGGAAGGGTTAAGTTTTATGTAGACTAATTCACCCCCCCTCCCAGTCTCTAGAAGAGTTCAACAATTGTTATCAGATCCAAGTTTCTTTGTAGAAGCCTAACAACTTGAGGTAAAGATTCTATATGGCACATGATGGTTCATACAAGGGTCCTAGGTTTGATGGGACTAATTACTCCTATTGGAAAATGAGAATAGAATGGAAAATGTGATTATATTACGAATTTCAATTGTGAATGTTGAGTAGAATATTAAGAGTGACGCGAATGGAAAGGAAAGAAGAGTGTTAGATCATAATAAGATGAAGTGTGTGCAGTTAGTTTATTGAGCTTCATTGGAACTATATTTCATACATATGATATATGCAATTGTAATAGTTCAATCTAAGTTGTGAGCCAAATAATTTCTTCTATCTCTTTTCTCTCTCAGTGGATAGTGAGTCCACTTGAATAGTGAGTCCACCTATAGTGAGCACTTTTGTAAATATACTATAATGGGTTATAATATATTGTGAGCTAATCCTCATAGTGTTTTTTCCCATTTTGGGTTTTCCATGTAAAAATCTTGGTGTTCATGTGTTATCTGATGTTGTTGGATGTTTCATGCTCTCTTCCATTTACTATAATTGAATATGCTATGTGGATTGGATGTTTAAATGTTTGAATGGTTTAAAAGAATATCGATTCACCCCCCTCTCTCAGTATTATGGGTGTTTAACAATTGGTATCAGAGATTGGTTCCCTGGAAGGAGCTTAACTACTTGGGGAAGGTCTTGGAGGTTGAACACATGGTTGTTAGAAGACTACCTACTCCTTTGAAAGATATTCCTTCTCTTGGATTCATAAAAGAAGATTGCATGCTTGAAAAATATGGAGAATTTAAAGTTTCCCTTGAAGATCTTGAAAGGACTAAAGGTGAAAATAGAAATCTGAAAGAAAATGTTTTGCAAAGAAGAAAATGAATGCATCAAAAAATTGAGAGAGAAAATCAAGAAGTTGAACAAAATGAAATAGAGGGCCCCACCTTTTATTAGATGGAACACCAAAAGAGGGGGTGGATATCCGCTTTCCTATTTCACTCTAGTTCATTCAAGGAAACCCTAGAGATCTCAATCTAAGGGTTCAATTGAGAGAAGGGGTTGCTATAAGGTCTCCTTGGGTGTGATTAAACAAAGGGAGTTCACCACTAAGAAAAGGCTTAGAAAGACGTAAATGCAAATGATATGCAAGTCTAGCTATGCAACCTAGGAAATGAAACTTAAAACTAGAACATTTGATAAACTGAGAATGAATAGAGGGGCACCTGGAAAATTGGAGATGCTTGAAACAAGATAGATGCAATCCTAGAATTATGAATTTTTATATGAACTAGGACTCATACGCTAGGATGGGAGATTTAGTTCTAGTTTAGGGTTGTAGGTTGAATTTGGAATCTACAATTGGTAAATCAAGATCTATAGAAAATGACTGAAAAGTGGTATAGTAGGACTCATACACCCAAGGTGGTGATTTAGTCCCAATATCAGGGTAACTTGTCTGAAACTTTGGTATCCTCTAATTATCTTTTGAAGCTTATCTCCCTTCTGATCTCCGAGTCTGAAAACTTGAATTCCAACCTGTAGGTGACTTTCTGTGAAGATGCCAACTTTTTGATAACTTTGAGAACTTTCTTCAATTTTGCAACTTAGTCAAGATCAAAAGATATTCAAGCTCAAAACACCTAGATTTACAATCACACATGTAGGGGAGAGAATTTTTTTGTTTTTTTAGTAGATAGGGGTTTACCTTGGTCAAAACCCATTTTGGTAATCAAATATTGAAATGAAATAGAATAGAATGAAGGAATGATGAATGAACAAATATGCAATGTTGCAACTCACCAAACCCTTTTAACAAAGGTCGCAATCTTGTATGAAATGGTTAGCATGAATTTAGATCTTGACACTTGATTGAATGCTATGAATCTTGACTTGAATGCTTGCTTGAATCATGAAAACCTACATCACAAATGTTAGCTCAAAAATACAGATGATGCATGATGAATTTGACATGATGTTTGAATCTTGAATATAGCTCCAAAACACTTGACAATCAGCTCTTGAATGATCTTGATCTCATAAAGTTGCTATAGGAATGCTTCATCAATTTTCTATGAAATGATGTTGAAAGTAAATGAAAAGTACATAAATATAACACTATTCTCAACTTAAATGTTGTAAGAAATGTTTTTCAAAATGTTGCAAGATCTTAATGTTTGTTGAGAGAAATGTAGCATTGAAAGAGGGACAAATAAGATTCTCATGAAGCTCAATAATTGGGTCTTCTAGTCACAAGTAGGAGAGGTATTGGGAGAAGAGGAAATATGATTGTCATGATTGTCTATGCTTGCATCCTCTTGTACCAAAGCTTTAGTGGATGATCTAGCTGAGATGAATTCCTCAAGGGCTTCAACTAACATGTCAAAGTCAACACAACTAAAGGGTTTGAAGGGTATTCTTTCTCCAAGGATAACCATTTAGTCTTTGTTTATTTTTTTGATGCTTTTTATTTTTGTTTATGCTTCCTAATGATTACAAAATGTAAAATAATTTATCTAAGCTATGAAACAATGTTGAAAGTAAAGGAAAAGTACATAAATCTAACACTATTCTCAACTGATATATGTAAGAATCATTTTCCAAAATGTTGCAAGATCTAACTAGAGAAGCAATAACTTGAATTCATAAACAGACAATTTTAGGAAGTGAATTTTTAGATCTTGTAACAATGGTAGAAAGGAAAAGAAAAGAAAAAATCATCGATAAACTTGTCTAAAAGATCTGTACAGGGACTCATTCACCCATAAAAAATAAAAAATCATAGACCATCACATCTTGCATCACAAAGTGTTAGAAATAATACATATCACCCATATCATACGTGTCATCATGAATACATTTACCATCATTATAATCCCATACATCCATCATAATCATAATCATACACATATGCATAAATAAATATCCAAAGCATCACATACATGTTATACAAAGTGATTGTAATCTATCATATCATATATATATCAAAAATGGAAGTCCATAATAAAAGTCCATAATAAAGTCCATATCCACACTCCATATAGTGTCTGTCACATAATAAAACATACATGTATAGAGGAGTCATAATATATAGATAGATATGAGTACATCTGACACATCATGGTGTTTTGAATCAAGAAAGAATAAATGAATCTCTGGATCAATCTGTCTAAAAAAATTGTACAAAAGAATTTATATCTCATCTTTGCATCTATATACATTATCCACTAGGGCATCTATCAAAACTCAAACCATGTACCTGTCACCTGTCCCCCTCTCTTCCCATCCACCATCCCTATCCTCCTAACCACTACTCCCTGCATCCAATCGCTGGGGTGAGTCTAGCACATCCCCCTTATCTCATGATGGTGTCTCCCTATAGTCACTATAGCCCATATTTTGCGTAGGTCCTGAGTGGAAGGGTGTGAGCCTCTATGGAACTACTCATACATATGGAGAGACCCTTTGTGTTGGATTGATCATGGTGATATAGTATGCTCCCATCCAGTAGCCTACCTCTATCCTCATTTCATCCAACCCAACCACATGTACTCATAATTGATCTCTCTCAAGTCTGTACCAGTCTCGCTACTGCTGCGTGCCCTCCTTCTCTCCATCTCCTTGGTGTCCTATGCTAATCTCATGCTAGTAACCTACGCCTCAACCTGCCTTGCTCTCCCCACCCCCTCATCTCTCTCCCGCCTTGTAGACTCTGCACCTGGGCCTCTGCTTGCTTCGCTCGCCTCACCGCATCATCCCTCTCCCTCTGCATGGCCTCAAACAGGCCCTATTCTCTCTCCAGTTGTTCCCCTACTCACTCCACCAATCCCGACACCTCATCCCTCTCCCCCAACACTCCATCCAATAAACCTTGTAGGCTCTCCACCTCCTGGCATAGCCCATCCCTCTTTGTCATTTCTTTGTCCTCTACTCCCCCCTCTCCTCCCCACTGTCTATCCACCTCCACCTACAATATCTCCCTCTCCATAATAGATTTCCTCAACCTATGTTGTAAGATGATATGACGTGCCTATGCACCTGCTAATCTGACATTAGGATCCTCTATCAGTGGTGCCTCATACACCATTAACTCCCTCTCCGCTACCTCTAGTACATCCACATCCATCTCCACTCTCTCCCCCTCCTTCTTCGCCTACTTCCCTCCCACATATCCATGAAATATCCTCCTCCTCTGGGGTTGTGCCTCTACCTCTGCCTCCTCATAACCAAATCCCACTACCATCTCAATAGGCTGAATCTGCATGATCCTCGCTAGAAGCCTCCCCTACCACCATGTTACTTACTTCTCAATGACTCCTAGATCATCCATCCCTCCTCTCCATCCCTAGCCTGCCTCCCTCAACTGATCCCACTCCTACCTTGCCTCATTGGTTGGTATTGTTTGACCCCATCCTATCTCCTGGGTGATCCATCTAAACCTCACCTCTAATGTGGGGATGTCCTCTCGAATCCTAAACTATCTGGTCACCCAATTAGGTTTGTACAACTCAATAATAAAGGGATCTCAACTAATAAGATAACAATGTGTGAACATAAAGGTCTTGTATAGTTGGTCCTCTACCCTCCAGTCCCTAAAATCCCTATCCACGTAGGATCTCCAAATTATCTACTCTATAATTAGATAATAAAAAATCCACCTCCAATGATCTAGGATCGATACCTATGAGTAATGTAGCATCCTAACATAATTGACTGCTATTGGAAGATCCTCTACCTACTGATGTAACATCAAAATGTCTATTCTAGTAACCCTAATTTTCTCCCATACTCATACCTGCAGTAGTTTGACATGGGTCACATTGATAGATCCCCAGTAGAAAACTACATCTATAGCCAATATGCAGGGCCCCTATGCAAACACTCCATGCCTCCTCTCTATAATATGATGAACAACCTCAATTATCTTGAGATTGAAAAATCTCCCACTCCTATCTGGGAGGAGGATCCTGTTGATCAATGCACACAAAAATAAGGGCAGTGGTGGTGTAGTCCTAATACATGCATCAATATCCAACTCCTTCCCTCAGTAGGGAAGGTATGTGGTCCCAAAAATGGCCCTCAAGCTTCGCTCCAATGGTAGTCTAGCCCCTTCACTCACTAAGTGATCCCTAATTGGCAACCATAATATCCTCTAGACATCCTTTAGTGTCATCGTCATCTCCCTAATCGGGACAAGAAAAGTGCATGTCTAGGAGCTCCAATTCTCCATCAGTGTGGTCAACAGTAGTCGGTGCACTCTAATCGCTAGGAATGCGACCATATGTAGCAGCCTTTCTCTATCAAAGGTCTCATGGTCCAGTGGTGTGAAGCCATCAATGGTTAGTGTGGAGGACTACCTCTCCCATGTTCGTAGAGTGTCTATAATTTGCATCCATTCAAGCCATTTGTCAGATCTTTTCTTGCCATTTATCTTCTAGCCTTTCTTTTCCTTTTTACCCTAGTTTGGTGAATTTTCCTTTGTGTAGTACGAATTTTCTCATTCCACCTATTTTCATGCATTTTCCTCTATTAGGTGTGAATACACCTATCCCTTCTTTCCAACATGTTCACCCATTGGATTAGTGCATTTGCAACTGTATTTTTCCCTTGGCAACTTCACTTATTGGCTTGGCGGGTTCCCCTTTTCCTTTTCCTGGGAGTGGGTTCACGCTTTCCCCTATGGGCGAATTCACATTCGCCCTTATAACCCCTTTCCCCCATTGGGCAATCTCACTTTCGCATTTTTCACCTTTGGGCGAATGCACTTTTTCCCTTTTCCGAGATGGGAACAATCACATTTGCCCATTCCCTTTTTCCCTCTCCTTGGGCGAGTGTGCCCTTGCCCTCTCTCCTAAGGGGTGATCTTGCAATCACCCCTCTAGTCACGTGTCTGCCCTTATAGGGTAATTGTATTAGCCCATTCCCTTTTTGGGCAATTTTTCTATCACCTTTTTCCCTACACATCTGCCCCTATGGAAGCATGTTCGCCTGTCTCCTGCACACATTCGCCTTTTGGACTAGAGAGGTGAATGCGCTTTGATAGAAGGGTGAATCCTCCCTTCTATGGTGTTCTCGTTTCTTCCTAGCTTACCTACCCATCCCCAAAAAGCATAAAAACATGTGCCAAATTAAAAAAATAAAATCACAAAGTTCGGTTTGGAGGCCTACTTGTCAGGGCACGACATATCGGTGGTAGAAATCTTGCACAATGTCTGCATGGTGAATGATCTCCTTTACCATCTCGCTCACTCTCCTCATCAACTCTCACACTTGATTGCCTAATCACTCTTCACCATGTGTGCACAATGAAAACCAAGTGAATAATAGCTTTTCCAATTTACTATTTATAGGTTTTAGCTTTTTGACCCTAATTAGCCTTTGCTAATTTTGAGGTATTTTAAACTTTTTAAAACTTTTTTTCATCCTTCCGCCCTAATTCTTCCACAGGCCACCATTTTTACCGTGTTTGTCCATTTTCCTCCTCTCAAAAGCTATTCTTCATGGTTTTTCTTCCTCTACTGCATGGTATCCTCTATTTCTTCATATTGAGAAGTTGCTCGGGGCCCCTTTTCTTCCCCATCCACCCTCTCGAGGGGGAATACCTCACCATATTTATGCATTTCTCCTCCTAAGCCATTTCCTTGTGATACCTAAGCATCTACCCGAGTCCTCTTCTTCTATCGAGTTGTCTGCACTTTATTTTTTTGAATCGTCATTATTCTAACGATATTTCAAAGAGGGGAAAAATGTAGACGCTTGAATTTGACCACATGTCCATTTAATCTGTATTAATTAAATAATTTATTATTTGGTTAATATTTCATCTTATTCCTAATGTCCCCTAAGGTGTTTAATTAATTAATTAAATATCTTACCCTCTTCCTCTCTAAATTAAATAAATAGTCCAATTTATTTAATTTAGTCACTTTTCACAAATGAATTAAAATAAAATTTTAATTTGAATCCATTTCTCTCTCTCATTGTCCCATCCTCCTACATTTTCCCTAATCCTAATTAGTCCACTTAATCCCTAGTCAGGATGTGCACATTCCTAATTGAGATTAGGGTCACATCCTCCATAAAATGCAAGTGGATGCCTAATCAGGGTTAGTTCACCTAATCCCTCATTTGCACAACCTAAATCAATGATTAGACCTAACCTAATCCCCATGTCATTTATGGCATCTACCCTTAGTCAACCCTATTAATGACTTTCTCCTGTTGGAGAAGTCATCCCCATCCCCTTTGGAATTTTAAATTCCCATTTATTCCCCCCATGCATTTTGAGGAATTTTTAATTCCTCAAATCTCCCCATAAGGAATTTTTTATTCCTTTTTCAACCCCCATGAGGATAATTGAGGAATTTTTATTTCCTCTCTTGTCCTCTCATTATACAAATGGACAAGAAACTCCTTTATGAGGAGATCTTTCCCATTCCCAAGGTATTTACAAGTACCTCAATGTGGCTACCACCTCATTGCCACTTCACCATCTCCTCTCCACATCCTCATCTACATGTCTTCATGAGATGAGTTGAGATGTCTCAGCACATCTCAAACACTAACCTCTTGCCTTAGGATCAATCTCAACCATCCATTCTTTTGGAGGCTTTTCCCTAAAAGCAATGAAAATTGCTTCATTCTAACATCACACACTTAGCAAATTCAAGCACTCACTGAGCCCTCTTGCTACCTCCATTGTTGCAGCACCATTTGAGCCACCATATTGCATCCAATCCATCAACAATGGCTTCCATTACACTCTTCATTACATTCCTCATAGTTTAAGCATCATTTTAAGCCATTTTATCAAGCAAGGAGCACACATAATCAAGAATCAAGGGCCAACCAAAGAAACAACTTAAACAATTTAATATGTGTGTCTTTATTATTAATTTTGTTTGAGTTAAGCTAGGAAAATCTCGAGTGTAGGTTTGTGATTTTTTTTCTTGCATTTCACTTGTTTATTTTGCACTTTTAAGTTAGGATTTCACTTGCACACAAGTATAATGATTGCCATAAAAAATGATTGAACCTATTCCACATATTTTAGCTCCTGAATCATCACCAAATCTAACAAGTCTTCCATCATACTTTTCAAGTTTAATAAACTTACTATTGTCTCTGGTCATAGGGTTAGAGAAACCACTGTCAATGATCCAATAGTACTTATCTTGTCTAGCATGAAAATCAGATACCAAAGTACCTCCAATCTTATCCTTTCTCCCTGAAGGGCATTCCTTCACACATATTCCATAGTTAGTAGAAACAGATTCATCTTTTAAAGCCATGGACAAGAATTCAGTATCATCATCTTCATAATCAGATTCATCATCATAATACTTGCAACTTCTCTAACATAATAGCTTTTCTTAATCATTTACATTTTTTCTCTGTATTTTTGTCATTCATAGCCCTATTTGGACATCTTGAAGCATAGTGACCTATCTTTCCACAACTGAAACATTTGATAGTGAAACCTCAGAAATAGTGTTCCACCTTAAATGAGAGATGGAACTAAAGGGGAATTAGGGTTCCTCCACTTATTTCACTTATGTTTCATTAAAGGAAACCAAGATCCCTCAACCAATGGGCTTGTTTGAGGGAAGGGTTGTATGGTTTCATTGGGTGTGATTAAATATTAAAGGGGGGTTCACCACCAAGTAAAGGCCTAGAAAGAGGAAGATGTAGATGATATGCAAACTAAACTATGCAACCTAAGATATGAAACTAAAAAAATAGAATAATGAACTAAGAAAGGACGGAGGGGTATCTGGAAAATTGAAGATGCTTGAAACAAGGTCTACACTCCCAAAATTATTAATTTTAATGCATAATAGGGCTGATACGCTAATAGTGGTGATTTAGTCCCAGTTTATGGTTTCGAGGTGAAACTAAAATTTGCAACTGCTAAACAAGGAACTACAAAAAAAGTCTAAAAACTGGTATACAGGGACTCATACACCACAAGTGGTGATTTAGTCCTAGCATCAAGATTGATTTGAAATTCTGGAATCCTCTAGTGATATTTTGTAGCTTCTCTCCCTTTCGATCTCCAGGTTTGAAACACTGAATTCTGCTTTGTAGGTGACTTTTCGTGATCTTGCAATGTAGATGACAACTTTAGAAACTTTGACAACTTTCTCCAATCATTCTCTTTAATGGATCTTCAACCTAAATTTACAAATCACACATCAAAGTGAGGGAAAAATGTCGTTTTGTTAGTGGATGGGGGTTTTCCTTGGTCAAACCCCGTTTTGGTAATCAAAGCTTGAAATGAACAGAAATAGAATAGAGGAATGATGAATGAAAAAATATGCTATGTTGCAACTCACCAAACCCTTGAAATAAAGGCTGCAATCTTGTATGAGATGGCTAGCATGAATGTAGATCTTGACTTGAATGCTTGCTTGAATCATAAAAACCTACATCACAAATGTTAGCTAAAAAAAAAACATGATGCATGATGACTGACATGATGCTTGAATCTTGAATATAGCTCCAAAACACTTCATAATTAGCTCTTAAATTCTCTTGATTTTTTTTGATTTCTTATGTAGTTCTAGGATGCTAGATTGATTGTTTATAGAAATTATGTGAAAAAACCTTGTATTTATACTAGTTTATGCTAAATTTCTTGAAATTACAACACTACAAGATGACATCAGATCTAGGAGAATAAAATACTGCAAAGAATTTGAATTTAAGTTAGGTCCAAGTTGAGCGGGACTCATACGCTAGTTGTGGCATATGAGTCCTAGTAGGCAAAGCTTGGGAGATAAATTTCAAGAATTGTTAAGTTCTATGCCAAATTCAAGACCAGACCTTGAAACTTAGGTGGGACCCATATGCCCAAGGGGGCATATGAGTCCAAGATCACTAAATTTGGGCCATACAATCCAGAATCATTAAATTATGATTGGTCACTAGGTAAGTGTCAGTAATATCCTTAGAAAGATGCATTAAATAAGGCTTGTGTATGTGAAATAGGACCAAATAAGGCATAAAGAAGCCTAGTTTTAGTAGGGAGGGCCCAAACAAGTGTGAAAATGTAGAGGGATACATTTTTCTACACTACAGATAGACAGCTTACCTTTTACTTACCAGTACCCTTTTTATCCTTCTCACAGAGTTATCTTCCACATCATCAATATCCTCCTAATTTGATTCTTCAATCTTCTTTTTTTTGTAGCCTTAAAAGCAGTCTCAAATTTTGCACCATTATTTGTACCAAATTCTCTCATTTCAAAATGTAGTTAGAGAGCCATACAATTGATATCTAGTTTAAGTCTCTAGATTTTGAAATTCCTCAATAACATAAACTTTATGACTATAAGCTTTAGGAAGGGTTCTAAGAATTTTCTTTACTATTTTTTCTTCTTTGAATTTAACACCAGGACCTCTGATGGAGTTGACCACTTTATCTACCCTCTACATATAGCTTGTAATGTTTTCATCTTCTAGCATCCGCAAGTTCTCATATGGTCTTTAAATTTTGCATCTTAGCTTGCTTGACCATATCATCTCCAATACTTTCCAACTTTTCCCAAATTTCTTCACCAGTTTTTAGATTCATAAGTTTCACTAATTCAGAATTTGTAAGACTACTCAAGAGATCATACCTTGCTTTACTATTCATTTCATAGGCCTTGAGTTCAACTTGAATGATCAGACCATTTGTAGGCATAATACATCTATTTTGAACTAATTTCTAGACATCATATCCTAGATAATCCAAAAATCCTCCCACCCTTGTTTTCCAAAATGCATAGTCCATTCCATAAAATATAGGGATCTGCTTCTTGGGTTCCATCCCAGATCTACCTTAAGTGGTTAAGATTTCTTCCAAGGAAACTTTCTTTGATACCAATTTTTGAATGCCTAAGAAAAATAAGAGGTGGGGGGGGGGGGTGAATCAATTGTACCTTAAAACTTCAAAACCCTTATTTAACATTTAGATCCACATTCATTGATTAAACCCTTAAATCTTCTATGATAATTTGGCATGAAAAAAAAAAAACAAAAAGTAAAATGTAACTTAACACCAAAAACAAGAGAACACCAGATTTACGTGGAAAACTGAAGAAGGGAAAATCCATGGTGAGGATTAGCTCACAATATATAAGTAACATCAACAATGAATACAATAGTACAACTCACTACCAAAGGGATCACTACCCAAAGAAGAAAGGCTCACTGCTAAAAGGATCATTTCCAACATAGAAAAGAAGATAGAGAAGAAATGTTACATAGAGAAAACCATCTCAATGCAATAGAGAATCCACCATGATGAAATCAACGCCTTCACAGTTTGGTTGAAGAATTGTAGCCACCTTTGCTCACTGCAGCTGATAAAATAACACATGAAAGCTCACATTGCACTTCTCAATTTTGCACTCTAACACTTTTCAATTTACATCATTCACATCTCTCACATCTATCTTAACATCCCTCAACCACACAACTCATACTTATACTGTCTTCAACCTTGAAACTTTCTCCAAGGTCAACTATGCACATCAATCATGCAAATTAAAATTAGGTTAGTGCCAAAACACTTCCATGGAAAATAGAAGTGAAAGTGAACCACATCAAACCTTAATTGTGACCCAAATCTATAACACCACTCAAC